>VZSF01006551.1:729830-773435 GCA_013398295.1 Chionis minor
CCCGGAGGATTGTTATGGGGTTTTTTATCCCCCTCCCTTTCCTTCAGCTTGCGGCTCCGCTCAAAGTTTCCTTCCGCCGATGAGCCGCAGGCCCTCGACTTTCCCCCTCCCAGTCCCCCTGGCCGGCTGCTTCTCCTTTGACTGAGTAGAGATGAAGTTGTTACACGTGACGACATCTTGTTCACTTTCAGAATAATTTTGTTGGCTTTTGAAGTGCTCTTCTCCTCCCTTTCTCCTTACTGTGAAAAGTTGTTCGGTTTTTTGTTGTGTTTTGGGGTTTTTTTCCCCCCTAGAAATTCACTGATCGTATTCTGAAGTGATCGAGCTGTGTGGTGTTCCTCGTGTTTTTATTGCACTTTTAAAGTCACCTTAAGGGTCTCTTTTGGAGGGGGAGGGTACACGCTCGCCACTTTGTCAGCGCACAGGTGCTAATGTGCTAAATAAACCACCTAAGACTGGTATAAGTTACTCTGGAGCTGTTGCCAGGATACATACACTACTTGTATACACAAGATAAAGTCCCTGGGTTTATAGATGATTCACTTCTGAAGGACAGTTGAAGGAAATAAAAGCAAATGGCCCACGTGGCTTCCATGGGCAAAAACATTTTTCTGCTGGGCAGCATGTTACCTGATGCAAATTTGTATGGGTTTGCTAAACGGACTTGAAACAAGCTAATTGTCACACTAGGTTTCTGGAAAAAAAAAATGGCGCTAGAGAGAATTTTGGTCTAAATTAGAAAAGTATATCTTAATATGGGTATTTACGTTGAATTTTGTCTTAACTGTCTTATTTTAGAGAATTATATTTAAAGATGATGGTTTTTCTGGACGTTCTGTAAGATGGATTAAGTTGAAGATATGTTGGCTGGCACATGGGCGTTTGTTGTAAGATGCATGGAGATGTTTGTTTTGTTAAACTCAGTAAATATATCTTTTACCTTTTTCAGGTTCACTACTGTTAGAATCGAAGATAAATCCAAATACTGCATATCAAAAACAGCAGGCAAGTATTATTGCTAGGCTTTATTTTTTTCTGATTACTGATGCGGAGGAATTGTTTTATGCTTAAACTAATTGCGTTTTTCAGGAAAAAAAGCAAAGCAGCATGACATGGAATTGTCGATGGTCTTTTTCATAGAGGGGAAAAGTCTTGCATACTATCTTGTAGGTGGTATAACACTTCATATGCTAAAAATTAAAATGTGGGTCTCCTAAAAAACCTTTTGGACTTCAGGCTTTGAAGACAATATATGTAATTTTGATAAATATTGAACTTATTGCAGGAAAAATAGCTAGAAAAACACGTGTAACTTCTGTCTCCCACCCTAGGCCATATGAAATAATTACTGAATTAGGAAGGCAAAACTTTCGCCAGCTCTGTTACAGTGTATTTACTTCTTGAGTTCTTTCTCTGGGAGTAACACAAAGGAATTTGTCTTTGTGGCACTTCTTTCATTGTTGCTGTTTGGTTTTTGGTTTTGTTTTATGCCTTGAAAACTTCTGCTCTCCTAAGTGAAGGGACTAGCCATGGTGAGACTTACTTGCACAGATGCATTTCCTGGGGGTAAGCCTTCTGCAAAACAAAGAAGTAAAACAGTTGGGAGCTGCGTTAGTAGGTCATTTTTGTTAAATCTATTTTTTTTAAAAAATCAGCTTACTAAATCTCTTGCTTTTATCGCTTTTATAGCCTTTTCCTGCATAAATTTTTGGTGTCTCTGTCTACATTGTTCTGATGGTTATTACTAGTGTTTTTCTGTCTGTTCCTTTGTTCTGCAGTTGATTCTCTGTTCCTTTTGTTCAGTGTTCTATACTGCTCTTCATCATTATGGTGTCCAGAAGTATTTTGGTAATTTTGTTATTCCTAAGTTATGGAGAAACAAATCTTTAAGGCTTTTGTTTGTGTGGATTTCCCCCCCCCCCCCAGTGGAAAGGTGGCAAGTTATAAGAATTTGAGGAAAGATACTTTTGAGCACAGGGTTGCTGACTTCAGCTTAGGAGCGAGTCAGAGTCCCAGGCCTCACTTTTCAGTAGGCTCCTTAGATGTTGGTGGTTTTAGTCAGGTGGATGGTGGTAGGCTTTCCTTGGGCGGACTGAGGAAGGAGGACAGTCTTTCTGGAGCTCTGCATAGTTCTGAAAGTTAAGAGCCTTGAACCGCTTCCTGTTTAGCAGAGGAAATTAATACATAATGAAATACAAATGCAGATTATGTTGCTGCGAAGTTCTAAATTGCTTCCTTTTGCATCCTGTTTTCTGAAACTTCAAACAGCTGATTATTTGAAAGCCTTCTTTACTTAATCAGTAGCAAAATTTCAAGTGACTTAAGAAGCTTTTGATGTCATTTTTCTTGTGGAAGTCTTTGTAGGTTGTAGTTTTGAAAAACTCGGTCTACAGTTTGTTTTGATTGGCTTTTATTATTGATTCTAATGCTTTTGTGTCCTTGTGGCTGAAAGCGTTTGCTTCACTGTTCGCTCTTTCGAAGAAGTTTGGGTTGTTTTTGTTGGTTGTTGTTTTGGCTTTTTTTTTGAAGAGGAAAAATGATTGATTTCCAGAGGCAGGTTCCAGGTTTGTCTAACCACTGAAATCATGCAGCTTTTAGTTGACAGAGCTTTGTCCTCAAGTTTTGTGTGTTTCCTTCTGAGTAGCATCGCAAAAAGCAGACCTTAATGCAGCATTCCCATGCTTCTCAGCTTGTGACATTCCAGTCTCACCTCTGAAAGACTGTAGTATTCAAACCTGGGCATCTCAAGAGCTTTTTTAAAATCCTTTTTAAAAATGGTGGAAAGATTTAGGCGAAATATTTTTTGGGTTAACCAGAGATGAAGAGAGGTGGGCTTTCCTCAGTGTCCCTAGCTGAATGTTGAAGCCTGTTACGTGGGTAGCTTGAAGAGTGGGAGGCTGTACTGATCCGCCCAGGGCAGACGCTTGTAGGTGGATGGTGGTGTGGAGGAGAGCGCTCTTTCCCATTTGCCAGAGTCCAATTACAGATTTTCATTAAGGTGCTGATCACCTTGGGTTTGGGGAAAGCTGCAGGATGGTGTAGCTTGATGGAAAGGGAACATGCCCTGCCTACACATCTCTCTGCCTTCGTAGAAATTACTTGAATGGACTTAGAGAATAGCAGTCACTTCAGTTGTGGCTTGCATACCATCATTCTGCAGGGAAAAAACCCACCCCGAGTTTGAGTTGCTGTGATTTCTAATATTATGCCATTTGTGCTAAGTAGTACTGTAACTATTGACTAACTATAAACAGGGCAGGCCTGTTATCTACCCTCTCAAATCACGTTTGTGATCTCAAGCTTTTGTGTAGGATTGAATTCTGTGAAGGTGTTAGGCATACTATAATCATAATCTCTTTCTGAAGAGAAATAGGACATGGATTGGACATGGGTGCCAGGCTGCTCAGCATACAACCTAAAAGAATCTATATTTCCATGCATGCAAAGAACATGAGAGCCCAAAGGCTTTAAGTCCCCCTGGATTTTGGGGCATAGGCTTTGAGAGTTGCATGCCTCCGCTGGACGCCTCATGTTGGCCAAAGGGCAGGGTCAGATGTGTTGTGGAGGCTCTAGCAGGAGCAGTTTAAAAAGTTGTTACCACACCCCTTTGTTGTTCCACCCTCTGCTTGAGGTTACTGTTCCCTGGCAAAACTGGCAGAAGAGGAAAGTCTCCAGTGAGAAATCAGATGGGTCTGTTCCTGTGCTTTGTTCCTCCAGCGCGGTTATGAGGGCGGTCATTTTCAGTTGCGTGGCTGTACGACTTCAAACTGCTACAGAAACCCTCACTGTGGATGCTGCCTTCTGCTGTTCACTCTGCTTTAGGTGTGCTCTACCCATTTTCAGACCTGAGCTGAAAAATGCGGGCACGTTCTGTCTTTTGCACAGAGTTGTCTTCACCCACGTGAGGACAGAGCATTTTGCTTCAGGCAAAATTAGTTAGTTGAGGCCGGGATGTAACACATTTCCAGGGGTCCTGTTAAAGCACCTCTGACCTGAGCAGTTTCCAAGGGGCTTCACTCCTCTTCCATGCCAGCATGAGTATTCAAGTTGCTGTGTGACAGGTTAGATGTAGGAACCGATTCAGTTGGAATACCTTTTTTTGCTGGATTAATTTTTATCGGCATGTGTTCCCCCATCTGGTTTGCTGTACAGCGCACTTCTGCTGCTGTACGGGGGCTGGGGGGCCAGCGCAGGAACAAGGAGAGGTGGAGTAGCAGGCAGTACAGATCAGTTCCGGCTCTGAAGAGGGGTCTGAACCACTCTTCAGTTGTTGTGAATTAATGTCTTCTTTTGTTTGTCTTTATATTGTGTTTGAGTGAATTAAGGAACGTGTCCGTTGCTCGTGGAAGCAGCAGCGTTGCGGGTGGGAGTGGCAGTCTCTCGCAGCAGCTAGGCCTGGAAGATGTCTGTCTGTGGTCTTCAGGGGTTGTCTTAGGTCACGCAGGAAGTGTACGCCAGATGAGTAGATTTGATAGTGATATTGGACAATTATTTTCTGACAAAACTGTCTTTTAGTCTTTCAGAAATATTTTTGGAGAAACTTACATAACTTCTGCTTTGTGTGGGCAGCACAGATTGAAACGAGTACCATTCAGTAACTAGAGAATTCTCACAAAATGTTTGAGTGCAGTCTCTACGGATGCACGCCGTCACTTACACTACATTACTGCGCTATAGCGCTTACTTGAATCATTCTGCACTATGAATAGGACTTCTTCTTGTATGTGTCCTTCTTTGTTCACTGAGGCATCTCTAAGTCTCGGCTCACCCAGAAGAAGATTTTTAGTGTCAGGGCATCTGTAAGTTCACGGAACATCACAAGATAAACTTTGGAGATTGGAGTTCTCTAACAGCTGTAGAATTGTGGTTAGGAATTCTTATTTTTTTATTAATCTCTAAAAGAGAACCAGATCAGGGAGCTGATCAGACTTTTCAGTTGGCAATTATTGGTTTTCTCTTGAAGCCCAGTTCAACTGCTCACTCTAAAATGGGACGCTGTAAACATAGAGATTCAGCTGTCCACGAGCTGGAGATGAGGGTGGACAGCTGTAAGCACAAACCCTGTCAGCTGTATGACACTGTACCATTTGCACACGTGAATCGCAGCCCAAAAGCAGGGAGACTACCTATTAATATTTGTGACTGTAGGACAAAAGTGCAAGTGTAGCATAGGGCACTCCAGTACAAACAAACAACTCTCATGAGCAGCGTTAAAACCATAGTGCAATGAGCTCAGTTCTTTCCAGAATGGGAAAACTTTGTTTCTTTAAGGAGTACATAAAACTGAGAAGTAAAAGAAAAATAGAGCTTGTGCGAATGCTCTTGTTTTTAGTGTGGCCTGCGATTATGTTTTGGGAGAAGGAAGCTGATCTATTGGTAGGCATTTGTCAACAGTGTTGCTGTAAGAAAAAGATGTTAAGCTAAGCTTTTCTTTCTTTTTTTTTAAGAAAAAAATACAAAGGCAAAACCCTCAAAACATGCAACTATGTATGGATATTGAGGGATTAAGATTGCTGTGGAAATGAACTGAAGAATTCATGCCGTATCAGTGATGCTGGTTGTCATTCATGTTCCCGAGTGATAATTGTAGCAGCTGGTAGATTGTGTTTGTTGAGACAAACGTGTTTTTCAGATAGCTGTGCTGATGGAAGATTTTCCCTGCTGTCCCATGCCAGCTGCTTGTCAGCAGTCCTGTCCCCAACATTAGTCCCCTCACATTTGCCAGTGGAAATACTTATGAGTGCTCCCTGACCTGTGTCAGCCCAGATAACTGCATTAACAAAGGTCTGTTTAAACCATCTAAACTAACCTGATTTTGATGGAAAACGATTAGGAACGCTGACTGACGGTAGGTTCAAGAGTAGCAATGATCACTTGGTATTAGTTATGTTTTTGTCCCTCTGTCTTTGGTGGATACGTGAGGGATGGTGACAGGATAGTTGTATGATGCCAGGTCATGGATTGGCCTTTCAGCAGTGAACACCTTATAGATAGTCATCAATCACCTTCATCGTTCCCTGTCGCTTGATGCACAAAGGGAAGCCAGAAGTACTTTTGGGTAAAGATGTGAGGGGGTAATGGCAGCATCTGTGTCTTGGTGCCCCTGGAGTTTCCTCAAGTATGTTGAGCCTTTGTAAGGCAGTCAGATATTTGTTTGGATTTGTTTGCTAAGCTTAAAGATAAGACTTCAAATGTTTTGTGGACCATAGAAGTGATGCATAAGGTAAAGATTTAGAAGCCTTGATACGTTGTGCAGTGAATACTGACCTTTGTAAGTGGAGGGAGTAAATTACCTTATTGACCATTAAGCAAGGGCTTGTTGGTGGTTTCTTTTTTTTTTAAAAAAAAAGGTGCAGTAGCAGTTCAGGAGGTCAACAAACGTGGCAGAATGTTGAACTGTTTTGCTGGAACTCATCAAATGTACTGCAAAGTTAACACAGAGCTGTACAGCTTGAATATTTTATGTGAAAATGAGGTTACTGTAGGAAGCTGAACTGTATATTTGAATGTCAAAGCACAGGCTTACGCTTCTTACAGTACAGCAGCAAGTGTCCTCATAAAATCTCGTAAAAACACCTTTTTAGTCTATTTGGAAATTCCAGCAAATCTTCCAGATATAGCGTGCAAGTGCAGAAATTAAGTGCACTATTGCTAGAGGCAATAGTAAGAGAAAAAAACCTACAGACCTGCTCAAATGAAAATACCTGGTGGCGAGATGCTTGTAACTTCAATAAAGACTTAGGAGTTTTATATTGTTCAGGATGTATGTCTTTTAATTCAGAAAGGAGTATTTTATCATTAGGCATTATTTCTCACATTGCTAAGGCTGTATTAAGCTCTTTTGGAGGAGGAGGAAACACTGTAATCTTGATTTTTTGTTTCTACTTCATTAAATATGAAGAGACTAAAATTCTTATATTGCAGGTTTTCTTAATTTCCTACAGTGCTTGCATTCCCTTTTCAAGACCGTTGGCTCAGAAGTATGTTGCAGAAAAATGCCATTACAAATGTTTTGGATATGAAAAACAGTATATTTAAATATATAAAAGTGGTCGTTGCAAAATAGCAAAAAAGAAAGGTGATGTCCCTTATGGCAGAAAAGGTGATTTAATATTTTAGTGTCTTATGTTCTTTTTTGACAAGTGTAACTTTAGTTAAAATTATTTCTTCTTTAGACATATGACATAAGGGAATACAGATTAAAATGCAGTGTAGACTTATTTCAGAAATGATGTTATTTTGGTTTTGTCTTCAACAGGACACCCTGATTGTTTGGTCAGAAGCAGAAAACTACGATTTAGCACTGAGTTTTCAAGAAAAAGCTGGCTGTGATGAAATTTGGGAAAAAATCTGCCAGGTACAGTTCACTTTAAATATTCTGTTTCTTCCAGATGTTTTAGTGTCTTTTGTGAATTCCTGTCTTTATGCTATAATTTTTAAACCTACTTGTAAAGTGAACACATATGCGCCGTTATTTTCTGTGGCTTTTCTGTGTAAGATCTTGAGCTGCCACTATTTAGAGCACTAGTAGTTGTTTTCATAATTGAATTCCGCGCTTTTGAAAAATCAATGTAATGACAAAACTCAGGTGCTAGGCATGTTAGGGGGCCGGTTGGTTGTGTTACAAAGGGGAATAGCAGAGTACCACGTTTTAACTGCCCTCAAAAGTGCCAGTGATATTTTTTTCATCAAGACCTAAGTCTTACCGACTATCTGTATCTAGTGGATATTTTGATTGTCATTGGTTTATTACAAAACAGTCTGGATTTTATACTTTCAGCTCTGGAAGTAACAAGTGAATGGAGTTGCAGCTGTGTCTACTTAAAGGAAGAAACCTGGGTTTTCATATTTGGAATTTATCATAACCTTCTCAGATCTTGAAATGATGCAATGTAAAGCTGTTAACTAAAGAACATAGAACTCAGATTTCACCTAGCAGTTTCCTTTGAGCATACATAGGCCATTTAGATGCACTGTTTGTCTTAGCATGGTTTGGGGTATGTCTTCTGAACGGGTTCTGGAGTGCTGTTGTTGAAAGGAGCCAGTCCTAGTAACCACAAGTATATACGTCTAATAAATAGCCTGGGGTTTGGATTGGTTTTAAATTGGGGCTGAGCTGCTGACCAGTCTGAGAAGGAGGTGTTCAGACAATGCAAACCGTTAGCCCTAGGCTCTGTCATCAAATTCCAAAACTCTTCCCACTTTGTCCTTTGAGGTTCCTGCCTAACATGGGATCCTTTGTGATGCTCTTAGGATTTGGTTTGATTTGATTTTTTGACAAACGTGCTATTGAGGGTAATGGTAGTGATTGTGGAATTTAGAGGCAGCGAACTTGCTTTTCTGCACGGCTAGACATTTTCCAGGCAACTGAAGGTATAAAAGTGCTTACTACGCACATGTTAGTTCAGTTATTGACTTGATTATTTTTATGTATGTTTTGGGACGAGACAGTAATTGTGTGCCCTCTCTTCTTAGGTTCAAGGTAAGGATCCTTCAGTGGAAGTCACTCAGGACCTTATTGAGTCGGAAGAGGAACACATAGAAGAAATGCCTGAAACTAGTCCTTTGATTGACCTTCCTACTTGTGAACTCAACAAACTTGAAGAGATTGCTGACCTAGTTACCTCTGTTCTCTCCTCACCCATCCGTAGAGAAAAGCTAGCACTGGCCTTGGAGAATGAAGGCTATATTAAAAAACTGTTACAGCTTTTCCAAGTCTGCGAGAATTTAGAGAACACCGAAGGCTTACATCATTTGTATGAAATTATTAGAGGAATTTTGTTCCTTAACAAAGCGACTCTGTTTGAGGTGATGTTTTCTGATGAGTGTATTATGGATGTTGTTGGATGCCTTGAGTATGATCCTTCTTTGGCTCAGCCAAAACGGCACAGGGAGTTCTTGACCAAAACAGCAAAATTTAAGGAGGTTATTCCTATAACAGACTCTGAACTCAGGCAAAAAATCCACCAGACTTACAGGGTACAGTATATTCAGGACATCATCTTGCCGACACCGTCTGTTTTTGAAGAGAATTTTCTTTCTACCCTCACTTCCTTTATTTTCTTCAACAAAGTTGAGATTGTCAGTATGTTGCAGGTAAGTGGTTTTTAATATGGTATAGCTGGATTATGTATAGATATCGCTAGCTGTAGTTTCAAAATCAATTACAGTTCTTTAACACTATGTAAGTTAATTATACATGCTTCCATTTACGTCATGTTTTGAATGCTTCCCCTGATTTCTGATACCTTTTATTTTTTATTTTAAAAATGGTAGAATTCAGGTTCATATATTAGTATTTTTTAATGGGTTGTAAGGAGCTTGGTGCACAAGCAACATAAACATTTTGAACTGGTTTTGTGTAGCTATTTAAGGAACAAGCAACTGTTTGTATTATATATCAGGGACGTTTGTGACATCCTTGTAACAAATTCTGAATCAGTGGTTCAAAAGAGCATGTTGAGAACCCTTCCTGTTATACTACTATCACTTTATGGTACCAATTTCAAATGTTCATGTTGTAGTATAAAGTAATATAATTTTTTTATTTTCTTCATACTGATACACAAAAGTAATAATTAAGCAACATGTTACTATGTTAAAAAACTTACTGAATACTTTGTAGTCAGAAGTAGGCTTAAAAAGTAGTTGGTGTGACAACCAAGCTGGCCTGTGGAAGGGGTCTTGGTGAAGAGCTATGTGTGAACTTCATGACGTTTGCGGTGTTTTCAGTTCATATTTTGTTGTGCAAAATAATGGGTACCAAAGTGGTTTCATTCTGTCACTCATCCATGTCCTTAGAGAACTGGTATGTTTGTGTAGAACAGAACATCACAAACCCGTGGGTAGTAGCGTGGATAGTCTCTGAAATAGGATGATGCGTGAAGTTGAAGAGAGCAGTAAAACTGTGGAAGGAGAGAGGCACTGGAGAGATAACATTGCCATAAGGAGTATTTCTAAAGGATGCAATAGAGAACTGGGGAAAAAAATCGGAACTACAGAATTGCATGAATAAGCTCTTGGACTTCTTTCTAGTTCGATTGAATAGCAGGAAGAAACTAAAAAGTAAATCCCACTTGCAAAGTGAATGACTTTGTATTAAATAAATCTTTCCCTTTTTATTTTTGCATATATTACTTTTCTAAAACTAAAATAAATTATCGTTCTCCTGAGATCACAGCCCTGCTTCCATTTAGGCATTTTTAACTCTGTAAAATTCTTTATTTTTCATTTAAGTTTTACTGTACTGAATGTTTAATTGTGCCTTAACAGAAAACACTGATTTCCTCTTACCTCAGTCCCTGCCATCTTTGCTGCAGTAGAGAGGGTACAGGGCATATATAGGTTTGCCTGTCCATTTTAGAGGCTGTAATTGGGACCTGCATGTTGATTTACAAATAATGTTAATGCTGTACATCATTTGAGCTGCCTTGCGAATTACAAACTAAGAAGAAAACGCACACGGAAGAGATGTTATTGGTGGCACGCTTGAGGAAAATTACATGGTGGCACGGACCTTAGGTTCAGGGCTGCGTTTGCAGTCCCCTGCTGTAAATCAGCGTTTTGTTGTGGCACAAGAACTCTAAAGCTCCTCTGGGTTTGGTGAACACATTAGAAGTCTCGTTACCCTAAATACACCGGCAAAGCTCCCGAGGAGAGTGCAGTTTATAGGAGTAACAGATTGTGTTTGCCGCGGCAGTAAAGCTCCTTTCTACGTGCCACGAAGCAGCAGATCCCAGTGCTGCTCTCGGTGAAGGGCAGCCACATGGGAAACTGAGCGAGCGTGGAAGACAAACCTAGATCCATCCTGTGCTCTAGGACATCAGGACTACACTGCGCGGCAGCATTAAACAAGCAAGAGTTCTTTCTGTTGCCCAAGTGTTCTGTAGTAGGAATTTTCTAGCCTGTTTGTTGTTCATTGTGGTATGGTTATTTATTTTTTTTTAACAGGCTTAATTAAGCTGTTAAAGCCAGCAAAGCTTAGAATAAGCTACTAAGTCTGTGTATGTTGCACTCTCTCTGATGTCGATTCCAGGTATCATTTGTTTGTAAAGCACTTCTTTCCCCACGTCTTAAAATTTTTACAAAAAAATTGTAAGCCTTTCGCTGGCATTCCTGTAACTGTCAAAGTTCTGTGTTATGTTAGCCTAATAAAGCACACAGATTTTTAGCAACAGCACACAGAAAAATAGAAAAGTAAGCACCCTCTACACTATGCAATGTAATGTTTATATATTTTTATTGGAATGCTGCTGTTCCATTCATGTTTGTTCAATGCATAAGTAAAGTCTGTAGAGTTGAATCAGTACAGTGATGCATTATTTTGTAATGCTGAAGTATAATGTTACTATTTGCTTTAAGATTTATGTTGCATTTAAAAGGTAACAGAGACATTTGATTTGAGAGAATGCCAAGACTACTCTTTGTGAAGGAGTGCAGGGATATGGATGTACAGAGAGGGCAGGAAGTGCCCAGACAGTCGAGAGATGATGATGTTCTCCCTGGTTTTCTTGTACCTCTGGAGTTTTAAGCAACGGTGTAACTGAAACGCTGAGCAAGAAGTGAAATGTCGTCCTATATATACTTGAAAATAAATATCTGTTGATAGTAGAGGATCTGAATGGTGACAAGCAAATAATTCTCAAAAAAGTTTTCCACACTGGAAAAGCTGAACTTCCTGCAAGTAGGGAGCTTATTTTGAGGACAGGGTTAATGGGGGCCGTGGCTGCGGCAAATCATAATGTGTTGATCTAGTCACCCGTGCACAGGCGGACTGAGAAAACATTTGCAATGCTGCAGGTCCAAGATAACTGATACATAAGTGATGTTAACGGTGTAGTGTGAACGGCGTAGGTGCAGCATGCTAAAAATTGTATCTGGAGTGGCAGTTTCTAGTGTAGAAGCGCATAGGCTGCCTCCCTGGAAGTTGACACACAAGGTGCAGGGAGGCAGCCTGGAACAAAGACTGTCGTGTGCTGTAACGCTGATGTGGGGGTGTGCGGCAAATCATACAGTGAGCATGTGGGGTAGGGCAGAGCTGTAAACCCAGGGGGCAGCGTGGCAGAGGAGCAGAGGAAGGGATGCCCTCCGTGGAGACTAGTCATGGAGAAGGCAGTTCTAGTGATCGTCACCTATGCTCAGCTTAACCTCTGGTTCTGGTCTCCTGGACCTGTGCTCCTCCTGCTGCACAGAATGAGTGCTGGAGCCATGCACTGGGAATGATTAGCCTCCCAAACGTGTACTCTCGCATTTCCCTTTTTTGTGGTAAAATGTAGGTGTGGAGAGAAAAGGAAAAAACCAAACCCTTATCTACCAAATCTACTAACGCATGTTTTTTGGTTTGTAATCGAGCATCATAGTTAAGCTTGAATTAAGTTTGACTTTCTACAGTATGGGATCCCATAAAGATCAGTGTTTTAACTTTGAAGAGGCATTGTGTAAGTCATATTCTTCTTCTGTTACGCAGGAAGATGAGAAATTTTTGTCTGAAGTTTTTGCACAATTAACAGATGAAGCTACAGATGATGACAAACGATGTGAATTGGTAAGTCAGTGGTCTCAGTAGTTCTTCGAATGCTTTAAACCACAGAGATTAAGTAGAAATACTGAAACTGTTCTTCTAGTTCGGCAGTCGTGGAGGTATTTCTGTAACTGTAGACTAGTTTATGATGTAGCTCAATCTTCATTTATGTAATCACTAGAAAAATACTTATTGTGAGGTAAGCTCTGATTTGTTTGTTCTAAATAATTATTGTATTGTTGAGAAAGTACTAGCACTAAGCTGACATCCTAGACTTATTTCTTCCAAGTGCTCTTCAACGTACCACGCCCCTTCTGTTTGTCATTTGAGCGCTGCTTTTTTCGCTGTACTTTACTCACTCAAAAAGATCTTCTGAGTCCCATGACTGAGAATTACCAGTAGTCCCTTAATATATATATTACAAACATTATTTATCCTTCAACATATTTATCAGCTTAAATTGCCTTGTTAAAATCTTGCTTTCGGCAGAGGAAGCGTCTTTGTTCTTTCAAACGACAGGCACAGCAGACAGAAGTATAAATCCTTCCTATGCTAGGTGTGATAGCATAGCTACAAAGTGACTCTTATCTCTTTGTGAGGTAAATTTCAACCTCTTAAATCGGTTTGTTTGGTTTTACTTTCTTTTGCTTTCCTTTGAGGAGATAGAACTAGAATAAGACTATTTGCTAGGAAGGCAGGTACCAGCCAGTACACAAACTCTGATATAAATTGGAAGAATTTCCTACTTTCAGGCAGTTTTCAGAATCAAATACACTTTAAATTATTTTTTCTATATGGTAGGTTAACTTTTTCAAGGAATTCTGCGCGTTTTCTCAGACGTTACAACCTCAGAACAGAGATGCATTTTTCAAAACATTGGCAAAGTTGGGAATTCTTCCAGCCCTTGAAATTGTAATGGTAAGTGAAAACTTAAAGCTGATTTTAATAAGATTTAAAAAAACCCACAGCCACTTCATCAGTTTTTCAGATCTGCCGAGCACCTTTCTGTAAGTGTGATTGGACAGCTTTGTTCTGCTGAAAGTTGAAGTTTATTGTAATGTTCAGGATGCAAAAGATGTCCACTGTTTTCTGAAGTAGCCTAACTTTACTGCTATTATTATTTTTACTTTGCATGATGGAGAAGTCTGTGGTAAATGCAGTCCTTTTGACAATGTAGTGTAAAAATTGAAAGATACTCTTTTTCAAGTGGCAGCTTGATTTTTTTTTTTTCTTTTTCTGTTGTTATTGGAACAGTGCCAAAGAAGTATTTTTAGATAATCTTGAACTGTTAGCTTGTGCTATCCGAAAGATCACGTAATCCTGTCTTTTCAGAGGTGTAAAGCAGATTAATCTATCTTAATCTGCAATGTGAAAACATGATTTTTTTTTCACTCCCTTGGTTGAAGCAGCTTTGAAGCAGCTATTGCTGCCTGACCGTTGCAATTCATATGTCAGTGCGGCTCTTACTGAGAAACAATGCTTTTTATATTCCAGAGTAACAACCTGTGAAGTTACCACAGGACATTGACTGTCATGGAAATGTGAAAGTCTCATAAATGTTCAGTGATTAGATGAACCCTGTTCTCACTATTCTTTTCCAGGGCTAGACCGGTCCAGATGTTTCCTGTTACATTTATATTTTAGGCTTAGAAATTTTACAGTTATCAGAGAAAATCACATACCTTAAGGAAAATTATTTATTCTTGTTGCCTAGAAATAAGTACAGAAACTTTTCTACAAACCGATTTGTATAATCGGTCCTTTTGTATAAGACCAATAAACTGTGGATAACAGGTACAGAATATTAGTGTCTTAGATATTTTAGCAAGTAGCACGATAGAAATGTTTCCTGCCTAAGTTAGGGCTGGCAAATTCACAGAAATCCTTACATTCTTTCTAAAGGAGGGTAATAGTAGGAAAAATCTTTGGCTGGTTGGTTTTTGTGGGTTTTTTCTGTAACTATTACTGTGTCTCTCATAGAAACTTTTGTAATAAAATGTTCTCAAAACTTTTTAACTCCTTATTCTTTGCAGCTTTGCTTGATTACAGATTGCAGATTTACTTGATTAATAAATACCAAACTTGATTTACTCTAATAAATGTATCTCTTTTTTTTATTAGGGAATGGATGATCTGCAAGTTAGATCTGCTGCTACAGATATATTTTCTTATCTAGTAGAATTTAGTCCATCCATGGTCCGAGAATTTGTAATGCAGGAGGCTCAGCAGAGTGATGATGTAAGTAAAAGCGTTTTGGAGCTGTTTGGACATACTAGTGTTTGAGCAAACAGAAAAAAAACCCAGCAAAACAAATCTCTCCAGCATTTGGAATACAGTTAGCCCAAAAATGTAGGTAGTAGAAACGTAGGAAAGAGTAGATTTAAGATACAAAAATTTCTGAGCTTGTTGGTGTTCCATGCATTTACAGTAATAAAATCATAGCTCTGCCTGCCGGTGATTTTAGGTGAGGAGAGTTGTGCTTGACAGAACTCCAATCTCTAAATGCAACTCTTTCAGTTTTCAGTTTCACTTAGGTTTTACTGGGGAAATCGTTCCACTATTGAAACTGTCTCTAATTATTTTGTGGCTTGTTTGGTTTGGTTTTTTTGCAGGACATCCTCCTCATCAATGTGGTCATTGAGCAGATGATCTGCGATACTGATCCCGAGCTTGGGGGAGCTGTTCAGCTAATGGGGCTCTTGCGCACTCTCATAGATCCAGAGAATATGTTGGCCACAGCTAATGTAAGGAAACACAAAGGGGTAAAGACCTTTACTGTCTCAGCAAAATGAAAAGCCTGATACCTATTGCTGTTAGTGTGGTGGAAGATTGGGGGGGGTAAAAAAAAGATATTTTTATTCTTTTTTATGATCTTACACTGAATTTAAACAAGCTAAAAAATGGGCTCAGGTTTCCATTAACTTTTGATAAAAGGTATGCGTATGTGGTACTGTGCAAGTGTTTAATAAACTAAGCAGTCCCGTGCTTCAGTGAAATAGCGTGTTTGTATCCATGGTGAGGCTTTTTTGGTGATAGCTGGGTTGGGTTGATGGGCTTCGGATCTTTTCCTAGAATTAAGAAGGGTATCTTATTTGAGTGAAGATAATGTTGCGGAACCAACCCAAAAGATACAGGCAAACCTGAGCGAGTTGACAAAATTATTTGTAAGCTGTCTTTTATGTTGCTACTCTTATTTAAGAGGAAGTATACAAAGGCGAGTATTTAATAAAGTTATGTTTGTTTTAGAAAACGGAAAAAAGTGAATTTCTCAATTTCTTCTACAACCATTGTATGCACGTTCTTACTGCACCGCTTCTGGCTAATACATCAGAAGATAAATGTGAAAAAGGTAATGTTACTTCCTCCCCCCTGGTCCCCTCTTGCTTTAGATCTTGCAGCGTTTTCCGGTGACTAGTAATCCTGGTAGCAGGGATAAGCCTGTGCTCCAAGCTGGGAATACGCTTGCTGTGAAAACTCTTGTTTCCCCAGTGACAGGTGTTCTGCCCACAGAAGTTTTAATAGCCTTTTATTCCAGCTTTGAATGATAATGTATCTTGATGCTGTGCTTTATAAAATATGTATCTACTTGACGTGTATTGTTAATTGGATACGTTTTACTCGTATAATTTTAAAGAATATTTGCTGCTAAGCACAGAGTGTCTTTAGTTCACAGGTACTTTTTTCTAAAAGTTTACAAAAACGCTGTGACGTTCATCAGTGGTTCCATCGTTCCAGGCACCGGTTGTGCTCAGTGATTAACTCCAGAGACTGGGTTTCACTTGGCTGTAGTATAGAAATGCTGAAAGAAATCTATTCCGAGAAATACAGCTTGGAATTCCTTTATCTTGTTTCTTTTTTTATTTCTCCTAGTAACAGTAAAATGATTGGAAATCTGTTTGGTGCCAGGAATAACACTCCACTAGTCTGCCTCTAGTGCTTTATCAACAGAAATTTAACATCATTACAGCCTCTTGAGTCAGACTTTTTTCTCAGTACTCTTTCAAGGGATTAAATCAAACCAATACCTATTTGGTAAAAATACTTCTTTCTCTTAACCATCTTCTCATATTAAGTGTTGAGTCAAAAAAATAAATGTTTTATGCATTTTATACAAAAATAAAATTTGTAGAATATCCGTAGTACTTATTTTATAATATTATTTGAAAAATTAAGAATAGGCACTTTCTTTTGGTCTCGCTAGGAATACTATTCCTAAGTATTAGATTATGTATTTTCACCCAGCTGAATTTGAAACTTTGTAATGTAAATTGAGTGTAAACATCTGGCCTGCATTCTTGCTGTATGTTTATTTCCCTGTAGCTTATAGAAACATTTGATTTGACAAAAAGTTTGAACAGCTGGTAGAATTGATCGTTCATCTCCATCTTTTAAATATTTACAGTGCTTTGAAAACCTTCTTCTGATTTTTATTTTTATTTTCTATTTATCAGATGCAGTAGTTGGGTCCACTAAGAGTAATACAATTTGTCCTGGTAAGTTTTAGTTGACCTTGAGTTTTGAAAGTTGTCTTGTATGCTGTGTATGGTGCTTTTATTTTTTAAAAAAAAAAAGTTAGATATGTCCAGACTTTATTTTTTTAAATACTTTTTCTTGAAATAGATATAGGTGCTTTGCTTTACTTGAGACGACAGGAAGCTGAAGGAACGTTTTCATCTGGTTTTGAGTTACTGGGTTTCACTTGGTTTTTTGTAGCCTACCTTGGTACTGAAAGTTTAAATCGCTGTTAGGAGAGTGTGTACTGAAGAGACAGAGCTGAGCTTTACAGTTTGGGTTTCCATCTGGGCAGGCTCCTTTTTGAGCACTGTGAAAAGACGTTGCTACTTGGGTTCACCTGAATACAGATCTGACTGGCTTGAACTACGTACCAGTGGTCTGCATTGCCGTAACCGGTAACTCGCTGGTCCTGGAGAAAGTCCGGCTGCCAGTTCAGGGGAATATTCTGGCGGGGGGTGGGGGGTGGAGAGAAGCCAAATTTGTGCGTGTTGTTTTGTTCTGACCCAACATCCTGCTTCCTAAATCAGGAACTTTAGCGTGGCACACTTCCTTTAGTGTGCCACTGAAAACACGCTGGGAACTGTAACAGCAACTGAGCTTGGGGATGATTTGATGCGTGATGGTACTTTTCTTAAGTATAACTTAAGGCATTAATTTTTCTTGTAGATAATTATCAAACGGCACAACTACTTGCCTTAATTTTGGAGCTGCTTACTTTTTGTGTGGAACACCACACGTATCACATCAAGAATTACATTATGAACAAAGATTTGCTAAGAAGAGTACTGGTCTTGATGAATTCAAAACACACGTTTCTGGCCTTGTGTGAGTATGGAGCTGTCGTGATTTCCTTCTTCAGGGCTTTGTATGTACTGTGGGGAATGTACGGGAGTAAAAGGGTATACTTAAATTCAAAATTCATGTTAATTTCCTATTTATTACTGACTAGCTGTTAAGTAATTTTGAAAAAAAAAAAGGCAGCAAATGTCTGTTACTGTAGACCAGCGCTGTTTATGGTGGAAGGGGAATTGTATCTTTTCAAGTCCACAATGATCCTTTCATGTCTCTATGACAGTCAGGATGGTTTGTGATCAGCTGCCTTCTCTCATTTAAATGCAAATACTGTCGTTTCTTAATAACATCATCAATCTGCTGCTCCTTGTGGAGAGCGAATGAAATTTTGTGAGCCCTGGTATTTTAAGAATAGGGGCTGGTTTTGGGAGCTGAACACAGAGAAGCACAGGAATGAATTAATAATTTAACTTCACATGTGCTAAAGTTTATTGCTGCTGTATTTCAAAAAGAAATTAATGGAACCTGATCACATGCAAATACCCAGGAAAGTTAAAGAATTAAGGAAAGGTTACCTGTCAGCAAATGTTTCTTCCGAACTTTTAGAAGGTGCTTTTTAATGCTCTTGGTTTGGGGGCGCATCTTCCCCTCAGTAACTTTGGGTTTTTTCAGTTGTTTGCAAGAGAAGCCGGTAGGAACTCTGGCATGTAGTTACTCGATTGTGGAATTTCTTTCTTCATGTAGGTGCTCTTCGCTTTATGAGGAGGATAATTGGCCTAAAAGATGAATTTTATAACCGTTACATCACCAAGGGAAACCTGTTTGAACCAGTTATAAATGCTCTGTTGGATAATGGAACTAGGTACAATCTGCTCAACTCTGCTGTGATTGAGCTGTTCGAATTCATCAGAGTGGTAAGTTCAGCAGCTTCTTCAGCTCTTCCACGTATGTGGCGTCTCGGGTAGAAATACAACATGCAAATCTTTCCCTTGAAATAGTGTATTACTACCTAAAATCAGAAACTAAAAATCCTGTAGGTAAATATCCAAATAGAAAGGTGGCAGTGAGCTGCTTCCTGCTTGTTTTACTTGACTGTTCCATCACAGAGTATGCGTTGGCCCTATTTACATATAAGTAAGTCTGTATAAAAGTGTCCTGTCCATTAAATTCTTCTAAGTGTTTGAATGTGTTGTTTCTAGACCAAGCTTTGAAATCAGGAATTAAGTGAAATTTGTTGTATGTGAGTAAATCTAGGTATTATTGGGTCTAAATGAGACTAATTTGGCTACAAATTAGAACGATCGTTGTCTTTTAAAATCCAACACGTGTGCTTTCTTAGGCAGTGTCAGCTTCGAATCGGTAGCTTTTCCAGTGTTTGTGGGAACAATGTGTATGTGGACAGGACAGGACAGACGGGACAAGCAGGAGCGCCCAGTTTGTTGTATTTCTGGGGCAGAAACCAAGGACTTGCAGCAGCTCCTGAGCTACTCGCTGCAAATGCCTTGATGTGTGGGAGTCTTCTCGGGGAACCTTTGTGGTCTGTGGAAACGAAGGGCAGTTTTTAGTCATACAGCACCATCGCTGCTGTCATTTCCAGCAGGAAGAAACTGCATTGTGTCTCGGGTGACTTTTTCCAGCATGGTGTGAAAGTTAAGGTTTTCCTGATACGGTGAGGCTCGTTAGAGGCTGACTGACCGAAAGGTGCCGCATCCCATGTCTGCCACTGCAGTTGCTGAGGACTAGAAAGAGAGCTAAAACTTAAGGGGCACGGCTGAACTCCCGTTTGACTCAAGAAGGCTTAACCCTAGACAGCAAGCATCGTGGTTTACTCAAACTGTCACAAACCGGACTGGGACAGTATGGAGTATATTGCCCATTTATGTGGGAAATGTAACAATTATTTCTAGATTTCAGCTTTTTTATTAAGGAAAAATCTGATGACTTCACATTTGTTCTTTACAGGAGTGTTTTTACTCTGTAGAATGTATCAGTTATTTTTAAAACTAAACTGTCTAAAGCTTTCCCAACTTCTGCATGTTGATACTTGAGACTGAAACCCATTTTGTTCTTATGCAGGAAGATATTAAGTCCCTTATTGCACATATAGTTGAAAACTTTTATAATGCACTTGAATCTATTGAATATGTTCAGACCTTCAAGGGATTGAAGACAAAATATGAGCAAGAAAAAGACCGACAAAACCAGAAACTGAACAGGTAGGACCCAGCTTATGTTTTCTGAGACTTTTATTGAGTGTCATTATGTAGTATCTTCTTACTGCTGGTTGGCTTTTTTTCATTTCCTAGAAGGCAGAAAAAGCGACAATGCTGGGTTTGTTTTTTCATTCTTAATGAAATCTTCTTCAATAAAACCCCCATCTGGCTTTCCTTGTGGCCTACCTTAGTACAGTTCATACTTGTCAGTATATTCAATGTTGTTACATTCAGAAATCTCTCCGCTTGTGAAGAGGAGACTCCCTCTGTTATGCAGAGTTAGGATTCAGTCTGCCTCATTGTCAGCTTTTGTTGAAGCAAAAGTTTGGTGTTTTTTTAACGTTGACGGTAGAACCGGGGATGGATGGAGCTGGACAGGACAGCCTTCTCAAATCCACTGAATTCACTCTGAAGCATCAGAAGCCGTTTCTGATCCTGGCTGCGTCTGAAACAGAAGCAAAATTTGAATCACTTGTCGTGTGTCTCTTACAGTGTTCCATCTATATTGCGTAGCAATAGATTTCGCAGAGATGCAAGAGCCTTAGAGGAGGATGAAGAAATGTGGTTCAACGAAGATGAAGAGGAAGAAGGTGAAGCTGTTGTGCCTCCAGTTGAGAAGTCAAAACAGGAGGATGATTTTCCAGATAGCTATGAAAAATTTATGGAAACTAAAAAAGGTATTTACTCAATTTCAGCTTGTCAGCTCTGGTAGTGCTCTGGGGCAGATATGTGGAGTACCACGTAAATAAGCCAGTTGCTTGTGCTCTGTATCATAAGCAGGAGTAAGGGTATTCCATGTAATTAAGTAATGAATTCCTAACGTGTCTTTTTAAGCTAGTTAAGGGTTAAAATAACAAGTTAAATTGCTTCAGGCGTGCACCTAATTTAAATGCAATTCAAAAGCAAAACTGTACATGTACCTGTGTGTGCTGGGTGAGCAACGGCACCATGTCCACCGTGTCTGTGCTCTTCTCAGTGTGAATGCTGGCGCGTGTGTGGATGAGGTCAGCAGCTGAGCTGTTGGTCTAAACTGAATTTTTAAAAAAAAAAAAAGAAATAAGGTGGCTTTTGCCCTACGATTATGCTGTGATGTGGATTGTACTCCCTGGTATACAGCTGATACTTAAGTATGGAAATGTTTGTCCCTCAGCTAAGGAGAGCGAAGACAAAGAGAATCTTCCAAAAAGGACTTCAGCTGGGGGATTCAAATTCACTTTTTCCCACTCAGCCAGTGCAGCCAATGGTGCAAACGGTGCAAACAGTAAATCCGTGGCAGCTCAGACATCACCAGCCAGCTCCAACGGCTCCTCTTCAAAGAACGCAACCCTGACCACAGCGGTGACAGCCACCAAGGTGGGAGAACTTGTACAACAGCTGCTGTCCTCGCTCGGGACGGCAGAGCGGTATCACGAGACTCTGCCAGCTGTAGTGTGGTAACGTTAGCGCTAGCTTCTCGGCAGGGTATCTTTCTTACATGTAGGTTCATCCAAAGGCCTGTCTAGTTAAGCCCTTGCTAGTTTTGGGGAAGGTTTAAGAAAGTACCGGGTGGGACTGGAGTCTGTTGGTAACTGGTGGGGACAGTCTGATCTCGCATCTTCTGCATCATGTAACTGTTCCCGCTCCGCCGCTTTTTTAACTGACCAGTTGCTGCTCTGTGTGTGTGTGTGTGCAATATGCATACAAGATTGGGTTTGTTCTGAATTATGTTAGTGGCCCCCCTGTTGGGTAATTAATACGTGTTTTTAAGCAGATGAAATACCGTGACACCTCTGTTCCATCTGACACAGTTCTACATTATTTGAGTCTGTAGCCTGCCAGCTCCTGAGAGGCTACGGAAAAGCATGACAAAAATTTTATCGTACACACCTAAGACTTGCCAGCAAAATGGATGTGAAGTGTACTTGTTAGATTTTGTGACTGTCCAGTTGGGAGCTTAAAAAGTGAATTATTTTTTTTTTAAGTAATTTAGAGGGCAGATCCAGAGAAGCAAGGAAGTTCCAGTACTTTTTTTTTAACCTTGAGGTTCAAAAACATTCTTAAGACAAATGGGTCTTTTGAAAGAAAAACGCGTCACCAAGAAACCTTCTGCAGCCTTGTGTGTCCCGGGCAGGTTGGCTGGGGGTTATGTACTAAAATTGCATGTTCTTGGTTATTTTTTTCAATGTGAGATTTTCTTTTTTTCTTTTTAAATTGGCAGGGAAGTCTAGTTGGCCTAGTGGATTATCCTGATGATGAAGATGATGATGAAGAGGAGGAGACATCTCCAAGGAAAAGACCTCGTCTGGGTTCATAAATGAAACCGAAACTTTGGAATAAGAACTTACATTATGGGGTTTCAAATGCTGCAACTGTTTTAAGAGCTAAAAAGAACCTGTTTCAGAAAGCTTTCTCCCATGAGTATATAAAGATAATACAAGGAGTAGCAAAAGAAACTCAGCGTATCAGCTAGAAAGGGTTAGTTCTGTAAACACAAAGCTTCCCAGGAACTTAATATCTTTCTAGTAAGTATGGAGTCTGCCATTCAGGCTGTCAAAAAAAAAAAAAAANGGCAGGTTGGCTGGGGGTTATGTACTAAAATTGCATGTTCTTGGTTATTTTTTTCAATGTGAGATTTTCTTTTTTTCTTTTTAAATTGGCAGGGAAGTCTAGTTGGCCTAGTGGATTATCCTGATGATGAAGATGATGATGAAGAGGAGGAGACATCTCCAAGGAAAAGACCTCGTCTGGGTTCATAAATGAAACCGAAACTTTGGAATAAGAACTTACATTATGGGGTTTCAAATGCTGCAACTGTTTTAAGAGCTAAAAAGAACCTGTTTCAGAAAGCTTTCTCCCATGAGTATATAAAGATAATACAAGGAGTAGCAAAAGAAACTCAGCGTATCAGCTAGAAAGGGTTAGTTCTGTAAACACAAAGCTTCCCAGGAACTTAATATCTTTCTAGTAAGTATGGAGTCTGCCATTCAGGCTGTCAAAAAAAAAAAAAAAGAAAACTTAAAAAAAAAAGTGGGCTAGTATTCACAGAACCTGGATGATGGCTTCTCAGCAAGGAAAGTCTCAGGTGTAGGGAGGGCAGGGGGAGGGAAAGGTATGGTAAACACTTTTTTAAAAATATTGCAGGGTTTCCCCAGTGTTTAAAAGAACTAGGAAAAAAAAATATTCAAGCTTAAATTTTGAACCCAGTAATCTTAATTTTGTAATGGTGCTGTCAGTTGTGTTCTTTTAGCAATGCCTCTTTTAAAAAAATTTTAAGGGAAAACAAACTGTTTGCATAAGAACAATCCAGATTTTGGGACCATTTATTACCAATTAAATCGCATTTCTCGTGGTTGGAGGGAGGGACACTGCAGTTATAGTGCATGTTGAGTTGTTTAAAACAGTTTAAAATAAGTTGTAATTTGTATTTTTCAAGAGAAGAAAATGGAAGCTGGATTCAAAATGGATGGTTTTGCTTGTTTTTCCAATTAGACATCTAGTAATACTTATGCCAAGGAACGATCGCTTCCAAAATATCTCCAGGAGCTGCTTGTGTCAAAGTGGTGCTGCACACGGCACACC
This sequence comes from Chionis minor, assembly GCA_013398295.1. Taxonomy (NCBI): domain Eukaryota; kingdom Metazoa; phylum Chordata; class Aves; order Charadriiformes; family Chionidae; genus Chionis; species Chionis minor. The sequence goes on from VZSF01006551.1 coordinate 753,429, forward strand.
CAAATAGCTGTCGGCTTCACGTTGTGGAAGATACCAAATCTGAATCGCTGTCCGTGTTGTCAAACGAGCTGTCTCTTCTCCGAGCAGCCAGCCATTTTCCCCTGTGCGAGTTCAAACTGCGTAAGTGGGGTGGTGATAAGGAACACTAACACGTTTTCCATAGCGATGAGTTTAGCAGCGTCTCAACACCAAAGCCACTTCGGACCAAGACGGAATTATTACTGAGAGAACACTGGTCTTTGAGGCAGAAGCAACAAGCAGCACCTGAATCTGGGTGTAATACGAAAGCTGCTTTTTTAAAAAATAAATAAAAGCACATTCCATGTAGTAGGTAAGCAAACTGCGACAAAAGTAGGTGAGTTGATGGCGCGTTGGTAGAGGCAAACAGTCCAGGTTTTATTTTCCAGAGCAGCAAGTGAACTGTAAATATTTTAATGTTAGTTTGCCCGTATGTGATCTGAGATCATGACAAAGTGAGAGGAGATTTCCCAACGACAATTAATGTGTCAGAAATGTTAAAATATGAAACCAGCTGCAATCCACCACTCTTGTAATACGTGTTATGGGTCCATTTCTCCTGGAATAGTTTAAACTGAAGCAGTTTCTCTGTTTTGGAGATTTTTGTAGTTAATTTTAATTTTAGCTATCGTTTGGAAAAAGATGGGCTGTCTGTGTAGATATGAAGTATAGTTTTTTTTCCATAAAACAGAAGTTTATTTTGTATTAAAAATACCACTGTACTTGTTTTACACCATTTGTATACATGTGGTGATATTAATGCTGAACTGTAAAATTCAGGAATTAAAATGTGACCCTGTAATTCCATAATTATTGCTTTTGTTTGGTTTGTTGTACATGGTAAGTTAACGCCGAATTTTAAATGTGGCCATTTTAGAATATTTTTTAAGATTAGTTTTCCACGCAGTTTTAAAAGTAACTCTACAATACCACTAGATGAAATCCCAAAGGGAAGGTGTGAGTTCTTACTCCCGCGTAAGCTAGACACGAGCATTCTGACGGACGACAGTTCCTGTGCGTGGACCTGGGGACAGTGGTGGTGTCCTTTGCGGGCTCCAGGCAGCCACGAATGGGACTCCTGGTTTTTCACCTGCGCGACGAAACTCCCCGTCGGCTCCCAACACAGAGGATCCGAGGAAGCGGCTGCTGGTAAAGCATAGCTGCAGCGTCATCACCGCGCGCTTGCTCTCCTGCCGACGATCGTCTGGTTTTCTTCCTGATGAATCTTTTCTCTCCGCCGGTAACGATGATTAACTTCCTCCAGCGCTATACGTGCCACTCGAGCAGCAGAATTACGCAGTATGTGCCTTTACTAACCTGAGGCTGAAAAATCGCGTCGCCTGGTCTGTGGACCCGAGTTGTCCCGATTCTCTGTAACAGCTTCCCAAAACGAGTTCTCTTGGGGGTCTCCGACTGAAGCGTGTTAGTCCTTACTCTGTTCCCCACCACCCCAGCTCTTCCCTGGAGTTCTGTCAGGAGCTTTAAAAAATACGTTCAGACCAACATGAGGTGGTTGTGGGTTTTGTGTTTGGTTTTTTACAGCAAAAACAAGAATGTCATGAATTTTTATAGTTACTAGAAAAAGACTCTGTAAAGTGGCATTAGATGTCCCGTTTTAAAAAAAAAAAAAAAAAAAAGGGAAAAAAGATTAAAATCCCTGTAGAAGGTGACACACAGCATTCTTTTTAACTGGCTTGTCTGGGGCTGTCACCCCGTTTCCCAGTCTGACCTGGTGGGTTCTGCCTGTTCCCGTGTCTGGGGTCCTTCCACTACCACTCTTTTTGGAAAAGAAAAGAACATCTGCCAACATGTATCAGTTATAAATACTATTTTAATAAAAAGTTACATGAAACTGGAATTGGTTGGGTTGTTTCTTTTAATGGGGGTTAGTGTTGCAGGCAGCTCTGTAAGGACACTGCGCAAACCACAGCCTCTTCACTGCTTCAGCCTAACTCGCTCAAAGCCAAACCCATAGAGGAGGCTCTGAAGATGGCTAGTTTGAAACTGAATTGCTGTGACATCCCTGGCTTTCACTTTGTAACTGAAGCGATTATTTTTATTTAAAGTTGGACCCAGGGACTGGTAAACTGCTCCAAAAGTATGTGAAACAATGTAATCCAGAATTAGTATGTAAATATTTGCACTCTGAAGATGCGTTACCTTTCAGAAAAAGATGGTCAGAGTTGCACTTCCTTGTGAAATTAGACTTTATTACATTGCACAGCTGAAAAATAGTAATTTGTTTATAATATTCTAATGAAAGGAACAAAGTTCTATAATTTTAAAAATAAAAAAAGTTAAAATTTCTAACTTATTCAGAACTAGTCACATAGGAATTATTTTGACTGATCCCAGTATCTGCTTTTGTTCTATACAATCTCAGGTGGCTGAGGCCAGTACTTTAGAAATTCTGTACGCCGCAGTGCTGTTCAATGGCCTCGCTGCTGAGCATGTTCCAGTGAATTCTGGAAAATAGGTGTTCTTAGTGTATTTCAGTGTAGTTTTAAATATTTATATATGAGTAGCAAATTGCTTGTCTGAAAGTGCTATAAAACTAAGTGTAATATTGGAAAACAAATCCATTCAATTATTATTTATATAATTTATTCTAAAAACATACTTATGGTTTTTGCGTTCTGCCATGAGCTGCTTAAAATTACCGCTTATTAATAACTTCTTCTTTTAGTTTTTCTGCAAGCATTTTCCTCTTCTGTAGTAGTCTTTGCTTCTCTTCTGACATTTCCTAAAAACAAAATGAGAAGACACTGCAATGTCCTGCCGGGCTTTCCCGGTAGGTGCCCCGACTCCTGGGGCGAGCTGCCAGCCGAGCGCCGGGGCCAGAGCAGCCGCCCCACAGGAGCAGCCACGTCGCTCCACTTGCAAACCCGAGGCCGCAGCAGCACTCCTTCACACTCACCTGCTCTCCAGAATGACTTTAAAAAAAAAAACCAACAAAAATTACTTCGGTTCTTGAGATGTGGCTGACCAGCTCTTTCCATCAATCTTGCCTTTTTTCCCACTGCACTGTACCAAACTTTCTGGGCGGACTATTCTCAAATTCAACTGGTGCTGCTCAGTTGCTCTGGTAGTTCCCCAGTCAACAGTATTTTAGGCGTGTTCTGAGCGTGATAAAATGCTCAGCAACTCTGAAAATACCTGGGGCAACAGAGGATCTCTGATGTTAAGTCAGTGCTCTCTAAAGAGTAGTCTCTTTTTTTTCTTTTTTTTTTTAACATAACCATTATGACATGGTTTTGGGGGGGTTTTAAGGTCTTATACTAGTTTCCTCATTTGTGTTTAGAGTTTTCAAGCATTTCTTTTCATATAAATGTAGATCAGACCTATTTGTGGCAAATGCATTGTCATATTAACCACGATAATGATTATCACAAAAAAAAAAAAAAAAGCCCAAACTTTTTTTGTTAAAGACCTCTATTTTGGTAAAGCTTTATCCTGTCATAGGAGTCTGGTGTTTTTNAGTTTTTTTATATAAAAAACATAATAATTTATATCAAAAAAAAAAAAAAAAGCCCAAACTTTTTTTGTTAAAGACCTCTATTTTGGTAAAGCTTTATCCTGTCATAGGAGTCTGGTGTTTTTTATGTTTCCTGACAGGGAAAGAAACTACAACTTTTTTCCCAAACTAGATTTTTTTATCATCCACTTGGTGCAAGGAATTTTGTGATTTTTGTACCTGTTTTAAGTCAGGGAACATATCAGTTAATTCACTCCGTAAGCTCACACACACCTCTGCACAGAGAATAGCCTTCGGGTTTAAAAAAAAAAAATTTAAAAAAAAGAGCCCCTGAAGAATGGGCTAACCGCCAGTTGTACCTCTTCCACCAGGGCCCCACTTGGTCTGTCCCGTGCCTCCAACCCTCCCACAGACTTGGGTTTTTCTACTGGAGGCAACTGGGCAGACGACAGCAGCATCCACCCTTCAGAGTGCCTTGTCTTTCTGAACTGTACCCTCACCATGTCGCTTCTATTCCAGCAGCTGATGGATAGAAGTTAAGGATTTAACTTCATTTGAAATAGGCACAAGACTCTCAAAAGAGATCAAAACAGCAGAGCGGATTTGTTACCTCCGTAAATAAGACTTTGCAAAAGAAAACTGTTTTTCCCACTTCAGCTGCACTGAAAAAAAAAAAGAATTCCAGGGATTTATGGCAGCCCGAACAGTAGGTCACAGATTAGGAGAAAACCTGCATTTTAGCCATTCGTAAACTTAAATTAATCATGAGGATTTGATGACACTAAAGCAAAATAATGCTAACTTAACCACTACAACTTCTAGCCTATAAGCATCTGCAAAACAGTAACTTTAAAACACTTCTTTACTTCCACCACCTGTTTTTATCCTGCATTTACAGCTTCACTGATACCATCTGCATTAGTTTATAAAGTGGTCAGGATAATTAAAAGGTTTGAATCCTTCACCTCTTTGGGAGGTGATTCCTCCTCTTTCTGTTCAGTGTTCGTTGGTAACAGTACATTATTTCTGGACTCCTTCTTTGTCGCCATCAGCATATCTCGTTTTTTCTTTAGGTAGTCCTCTCGTTGCTTCAGCTGCTGTTCTTCAAGTTCTGATAAATTCTGGAATATGTTTTTTAGAAGACATTTTGAAATTAAGTTCTGGTATGCATGTTAGGTATTTGTGAGAGCAAAGCATTTACATATTTGCCTCCAAAATCACTAGCTGAAAAAAAATCCAAGCTAATAATTTCAAGCCAGAGTTGTCCCCTAAGAAAATATCATGGGACAGTGGCTGAATGCTGTTCTAAAATTACAATGATGAGCTGAACTTTATGCAAATTAAACTGGTGAATACCATAAACCAGTGTTTGCATGCTGGTTTAAAAAAAAAAAGAAACCAACCAACCCAAACCAAAACCACTTGATCACAGTAAAATAAAAAGTATATCTTAAATAGATATTCTAAATGTAATTCTCTCTTTTTGCATTCTAGTTGTATGTTTGGGGTTTTTTCTTGTTTGTTGGTTTTAAACTTACAGGTCCTTTCATCCCAGCTTTTTGTGCTGCATTTTCTGAGCATTTTCCAGCTGACTTTTTCTTAATGTCTTCTTTCCCTTTGGTACAAGACGGCTGAGATAAGTTTTCTGTTCCCTTTTGTAATGGGCGTACAGGTTTTAAGTCTTTCTTCACAGATTTCTGGGATTCCTCTAAACAGCAATTTTACACAGAAAACAATGAGAAAGAATAGAAATGCATCAAATAAAAAATAAACTGGTGTTCTTTCCAATATCCAGGTGTCTCTTCTGATGAAAGGGGAAACTTAAAAAAAAACAAAAAACAAACAAAACAAACCAAACAACCCCACATTTCTCTACTTTTTGTTTATAAAACTTACTTTCAAAAAAACATAGATATTGTATTTGCACCATTAAAACAATTAAATTGTAGAATGGTTTGTGTTGGAACGGACCTTAAAGATCATCTAGTTCCAACCCCCTGCCATGGACAGGGCCGCCTCCCACTACACCAGGTTGCTCAAAGTCTCATCCAACCTGGCCTTGAACACCTCCAGGGATGGGGCACCCACAGCTTCTCTGGGCAACCTGTTCCAGTGCCTCACCACCCTCACGGCGAAAAATTTCTTGCCGTGATCTAATCCAAATCTCCCCTCTCCCAGTTTGAAACCATCACCCCTCATCCTATCGCTACATGCCCTTGTAAAAAGTCCCCCTCCAGCTTTCTGGTAGGCCCTTTCCCCCTTCAGACACTGGAACTCTCCCCAGCACGTTCTCTTCTCCAGAGAAGAGAAACATCATAAAATTTACATCATAAAACAATGCCTTACATCGCAAGTACTTCTACTGCAATGAATTATAAATCATAGTCAAATGCTTGGAATGTAATTTCATGTTCAGTGTTCCAATAGTCAGTTCATATTGAGACTGTACTTTTAATTTGCTTGGAAAGCTGAGCCAGTAGAGCAGCAGCTAAAGGTTCACTTTAGCCAACTCTAAATACAAATGTACCGGTTCAGCTTTCAGCTTCAGAGAAAGGAATCAGAAAAGAACCTGTTTAAGTGAACTTGTACGGGAGAGGGGGGAAGTGAAGCTCAAGAGGTACAAAACATTACACCGACACAGCACAGTTTCCCCTCTTCAGAACTAACCTTGCCCCATCGTGAGGATATAGTGGGAACCCACCAGGTTTCCAACACCGGCAGGGCTCCCAGCGCCAGGCGGGGTGGCCGGTGGGTGCCAGGGGAGCTTTGGGCAGCCACGGCACAAACAAGGCTCGGGCAACTTCTGGTGTCTTCCACTCCCTACCAAGTCCCCCACCTTGTGCAAGACAGCACTCCTGCACCACACCCTGTTCACCTCTCGATGTTTTCTTGGACAAATGCTGCCTGTGCTGACAAAGAAAAGTAACTGCACTGCTTCCAGCTGTGCCTTTCGCATCTCTGCGCACACAAAGGACAGGCTTGCCTTGCATCCCACGGAACTGCATGGGGTCTGAGACGGCATCGCGGTTACTGACATCCGAGTCAAAGCCTCTCCAGTGACTGGACTGTAGAGCAGGTGTCCCGGTTTGAGCAACACAGGACTCATTTCTCTTGTAATGCTTGGGAAAACTGCACTTTTAGAAGACTCCAGTGTCTGAATTTGTGAAAATATTTACTTTATAGCCAGCTATAGCGTGTGGGCTTCAAGGTCTCAGTGTTTTTGAGCTCACCAGGTGCAGGGATGAGGAGCGAGACCTGAGCACTTGACCCAAGGTGGCCAACAGGGTTATTTCATACCAGGAATGTCACATTCCATATATATTAGAAAGTTTGCTGCAATTTTCTCTCTCCCTTGATGGCTGTGATCCTGAGAACTTCTTGCTCCAGTGGCAGGCTCCTGAGCCCTTCCCTTCCTCCTGAAGCTGTAGCGCTCACAGTGCCTGACATTTGCTGCCCGCTGCTGGGAGTGCACAACTTCCTACTGAGAGAATTCAACTGATATTTCAACCCTTGGGTTTTTTTGTTTTTTTCTCCCAATTCCTCTTCCCAGGTGGGGAGGGTCCATTGGGTGATAGAATAATTGTCTAAACAACAATAAATTGTTGTGGGTTTCCCAAGCCGTAGGAGCAGGGCATGTTTTCAGAACTTTACTAAGACTTCTCTTGACTTGACCTACAACTACTCCCGAGTGAGGTAAGTTGCTGCTCCTACTATACTTCTATTAAGAATGAAGAGGCTTTTGACTGCTTTAAAATACACCTGAAAATATCCACATAGATGCAAGAATACAGGTAGTGAAATACAAGTTTTACTACACTCAGTCTGTTTGAGTCTAACCATAATATACTATGAGAGCTACGCTGCCACAAGATGCCGGTTCTACCAGGATGAAGATGCTTTCCAAGGAGCTGAAACCTTTTGTAGGCCTGTCTCTTCTTTGGCATTTAAAGATCATGGGAACGCTGAGCACCAGCTAAGCAGGCATTTGGACAGCACAGAGGAAGGGCTACACTCAGTGCTGAGAAGTCTCGACTCCTGAGCTCAACGATCTCCTGTCTCTCAAGCACGGGATTAAGTTCTGCGGATAGAATGTTTGCAAGGAATGTGCCTTCCACCTGAAACAGGAAAACAGCCACTGCAGCATGGACATAGTTTAGTGGTGCCACTGCTAGGTGGCCCAACTATGCAAAAAGTAAGAGGAGTAAAAGCAGGCTGGGAGAAGAGAAGAATGCAAGTATACCTGCAGGCCTTCTGCCTACTTCTGAGGGTGGAAGGGAGAGAAGAACAGTTCAAATACATGTAACAAAACCTTAGCAGAAGGACAGAAGGGATAAAAGGGGTGGCTGTGCATATTTAGAAGGTCAGTGACACAATCTGTTCTTTAAGTTTCCTAATGTGAAAGACACTCAGTTTAAAAGAACAGAGGGTCCTAGAACCACTTCAGCTGTTAATGGCCATCAAATGAAAAAGCAAGGAGCAAGTACGCCCCAAAGGTACTACTGAGGCTAAAAGTATCCAGCTCGAGTGTTTGTGATATGAAAACTTCCAGTGTGAATGCGTACAAAGACAAGCACAAGACACAGGAAAAACGTAACTAAAGACAATGCGGACTATATTTCTCAAAGTGGGAATTATGTTCTTGGAAGTGACCTGAGAATATTAATTTACAAACTTTTCACAAACTCATAAGAGAGCAAATCCCACTGAGATACAACCTGTTCTTGAAGATCACCTGTGTATACCTACATACAGAGATATGTGTGTGTGTACATATATACACCTACCTATATGTGCGTGTGCAAGTATACACACATACACACACACACACGTGCTTCTTTTCAACTAAGAATTTTCCTGCTTTCCTGAACAGGTCAGCACCCTTGCACTTTAGCTGCAACACAAACATACCAAGAGCACCTCCATCACAACCAGTGATTCCTTTTTTGCTCTTCCCTGTAAAAGCACTGGCTTGGTCATGCTTTCCCGTAAATAAGCATTTACAAAACAATTCAGACAATTTTCACTACATAACTTGGGTAAAGTTCAAGACTATTTAAAAGAGCTCTCCATGGTATTGTAAGTTGGTAAGTGTCACAATCCCACTCAAAAACAAAAATATAAAATTGAAAAGATTAAAATGAGTAACAAAAATCTGAACCAAAAGCAGTTTGGTGGTCAGTTTTGGTGGTCTGACAGTGCAGCTTGAATGAGTCTTAACAGTTTATGGTTGGTTCTTTCAGAAATATTTGACTGCTGTCGAGAAATGTCGTACGATTATAAATTAAATCTATAATGGCCACACACAGGGAGAGAAATCATAACTTAAGTAAATGATTCATAGTTATTTGCAGGGAACATACTGTTCTTAAAAGTAATGGCAGCATATGCACAGTAAATTGAAAGATGAAAACTGGTGTTAGACTCCTGTATTTCTCCTCCAGTTGGAGATGACTCATAGCATCACTGAATACTAAAACAACTCAGGTTGGAAGGCACTTCTGCAGGCCACCTAGTGCAAATACCCTGCTCAAAGCAGGGCCAACATCAAAGCTAGGATGGATTACTCGCAGCATTACCCAGCCAAGTTCTTAAAATCTAGATATGAGTGGACTCTTCAATAATTTCAAAATAGTATCACATTGCACACTCAGCATTACACTTTCCCATAAAATTACCCAATGGAAATTTTGGAGTTTCTTCAGAATCATGAGCTCCCTCAGTGGATTCCTTAACTTTTACAGCTTCTTTTGAATCTCCTGGAAAACTGTAGGTAGCATCTGGCGATTTATCACGTGCCTTAAATTGAAAAGCAAACAAACAAAACCAAGCATTACATTTCCTGGCACTACACTTCAGGCATTAAACTGTCAACACAAAGAAAGCTTCCAAAAGAACTTTCAGTTAAAATTGTGTTGTTTACACTACATACCGCAGAGTCAAAGTCAACAAAAGCAAACTACTACTTCTGTTTTAGTAACAGGAAGGTTCTTACTGGCTTATAGTCATAGGTCAGCATTTTTTTTAGTTTAAAACCTATTCCCTAATCACCAATCAGAATTTAGACTATTACTCAAACTGTTATTTTGTTTTCCAGCTACAAATAGATAATGTAGAGGGGGGTCTTGCCACACTTTGCCTGTGACTTTCAAGCCGACCTCTATCTACCACAAAAACACAATACAGTAAGAGAACCAGGAACATATACCGAAGTTACCACAGAAATTCAGGAATAATCAGCTGAATGGAAACAACAGGTCTGCATAATCTCTGAGAAACTAGTTTCACTTCTATACTTGTCTGTGAAATCTTGACAATGCAATTCACCCTTTAAAATAATAAAGCCAGATGGGATTTGTCCAGAAAGTGTCTACACTGTTCATCAACCATCTAATTCATGTCAGAACTGCCCAACATTCACCAAAATATTAAACTATTTTGTATCAAGATATCCTCTAACAAAAACACACTACTGAACAATAAGTATCACTTTCTCTCTCCAGGTAAACTTGGGGCCTCTGTGATCTGGCCTGTTTATCAACAATATTGATATTCTTGGCTGGTCTATAAATTTTGGATAAACCTGCATCTTAATACAACTTGAACTCTTATAATGAGCCAAAGCTCAAATTTCCTGGTTGTTTTGTAAGAAATGCAGTAGAACAGGTGACCCATTTACTGGAATCTATCATTGTAACATGGGAAAAAAGAGTTTTGTCACCATTCTTTTATGGTGTCAGACACTGGGAGAGAGTTTTAATTTGGTAGAATACCCCAACTGTTCGGGACTTGCACTCAGTGGCACAGTTATCATCTGCACCCATCATGGGTTTGAATTGGGAAGCAGGATTGGAAGTAGTGCCAACCTCTTGTAGTAGCTACATTTGGTCTCCAGGCAGTTTCCTTTGTCAGTTCAGGCTGAAGAAACAGTGCTCTTCCAATTCAGTATGCTCAATTTTCTAATGACAGAAAAGCACAGAAGAGCAATTTTGCTTCCTTTTGAAACAGCCTACAATTCCAGCAATTTTTTATGTTTTCCCAGTGAAGGGGAGCTTTAATGCAATGTTTCCACTGTAGTCGATTTCAATTTTAATGTGTTTCTCAGTTGCTGAATGAATGGCAATTTAGTCAGTCCCTGTTTACATTCAGTTACATTTCCACACGGTTAACTCTAATGGAGGCCAAGTGATGGTATAACTTGGAAAGGATTTCTGGGTCCTGGTGATTAGCTTCTGGCAGTATTGTGCAGACTTAATGAATAACTATACTGTCTATGAAGTGATCCTTAAAATTCCTGAAGGATTATGAATGCTGTAATCTCTAAGAAGCTTATACTTTGATGTCTCTTTGATCTTGACAATATTAGTAATTCAAATGTTCTCTGGATCTGAAATGTTGACATCTGTTACCAGGATTTTAGAATTCAGATACCGAAGAGGGAATACGCTTATCGTATGAGCTCCACCAAATGACTGATGGTTAATGGTATCACGTACAGCACTAGTGCCAAAGGTACCATCAAGACAAACGTAAACACCAGAACAGACCTTTCAAAAAGAAATGTCAGTAAGACCTTCCTGACAGACCTTTTTTTTGCTTAGGATGATACAGATTGTCTTAAAGTGACACCCAGGACAGGAATATCAGAGCATGTCTTAGTCATCAACACAACTCATCTGGAAAAGTAAGATACTCACTTCTTCAGTCCTCTTTCTTTCTTGCTCTATCTCATATTCTTCTTTAGATTTTCTGTAACACAAAATACAAGTAAATACTCAAAACTTCTTTAGTATTAGTGTCTTCTAGGTAAATTTATCACTGCTTAAATATTTGAGGACTATCAAAACAATTAAAAGATAACATGAATTTGTTAGTATCCAAAATACTTCCACGACTTAAATGAAAATGCACTCCTAATAGATATAAATAATTATGATAAACACACAGAACCCACCATGCTCAGTCTGTCTTTCCCGGTGCAAAAATAATTGTGTAAGAACTTCCAGGGCTTATCTATCCCTTGTTTCATTTGCTCATTTAAAGACAGGAACGGAAGTATTTCCAGAATACAGAGGGAAAATAACATCATTTAATATAACATGTATGAATTAATCTGCTATATCTGCTATTCGTTTAAGATTACGTCTATATATATGTGAACTGGGAGTGGAGGAGAATGTTTGGAAGTTGTATCAATCCTCGCACACCTTCTTAGATCACAGTCATTGAACACAACGAAGAAGGAAGCTGTAGAAAGGAATAAAGCCTACTACAAAAGCAGAATTTGCCTTTCCAAGGCTTCAATGTTTAGGGTGTTCTCCAAATGGATTATAGCTAGTGTACTCCTATTATCCAGAGACATCTAACCCAGGTCTAAGTTTAGGTCTAGCTGGAGGTTCAGGGAAAATGAAAATGTTGGGGCTCTGAAAGTTGCATATCATTCCATGCATCACCAGGACAGTTCATCACGGTGGAGCCATTATCTCACAGTCTTTAACTATTCCTGATCACACCCACTGCCTAGCACCATTCATTTTGACAAGAACATTCATCTCATCTGTAAAATGAAGGCAATTTCCTGGAAAAGGCTGGAAGAGTTAGGACCCACATACCTTTATTTTTTATTTTAAAATAATCTATGGAGTAGGACTGGTCCGTTTTTTACCTTAGCACCTCTCTCAGTATTTTCATTTCTTCTTGTTCGATTTCACTGAATACATCAGAACCCTCTGTCAAACAGTCAGGCAACACACCTATAAAAAAACATGACAAAATTTATGCATTGCTCTGAAGAAAATTACTTTGTACTGCATTTGGCATCATTCTTCAGGCAGAGAGGAGAAAGAAAATTTTTAAAAAAAAAAAAAAGCATAAACCATCTAATTCTTCCTCTCTATAACTGTTTCCAAAAAGATTTTAGATCCTGGCCATCAAGTTGCTAGTAGCAAAAAGGCAAAGGTTTCTGAACTATGAAAGTTTTGACATGTAAGGATAAAGCATAAGCCATACTCTGCATTAACCATTATACAGCATTTCCTAGAGACTGCAATTCAGCCATGGCTAACTGAACTATTGATTTTCAAATTTAGCTGCTATATGAAAGTTGAAATTTAAAAATTATCCATGCATTTAAAAATAACCATACATGCAGTAAGAAGAAAACCCAAGATGGTAAAGCTAAAGACATGGAAGAAAAGAGTGGGTAGATGAATATCCCTTCAGAAACATCAACAGAGCAGCAGTCTCGTGTATAAATTATTTTCTCTTCTTTAAAAGCATGCATGTATTAGCATGATGGCAGCCATAACTGCTGCCTTCTATATGGATTTTTCATATGCAACTCTACGGTGTGAATTGCAAAGTAAGCACAGCAGCTAGTACAGCATCATTCCTATGCAAGTAGCATAATTCAAACTATCAATGTTGTCATTATTTACACAAACAGAACTGAAATATCTGTTAATTTAAAAAGGAATATAGACAGCTGTCAGTGAGAATACAAGCCAAGGGCTGAGTATTAAAATCCTAGTCCCAGTAAAGTCAACTGAATGTTTTCCATTAACTTGAACTGCAACTGAACCAGTATTCTATACTCATTTATGAATAGATTACATAGTCATCAAAGAACGCCAAAAAGACGAAGAGAAGTGAAACCCCACATTTACCACTTCTTACCATTTCTTTCTTTAATGATTCTAATAGCTTGCAATTGCATTTCAATATTTTTCTGTACCATCATCTTTTTAAATAGTCTAAAATCTTCTGCTGCCAACACTGTTTGCAAAATGGCCTGTGGGAGGGAAATTAAATTACACACAAAATTAAAAACCCTGCAGAAATTACAACCATCTCAGTCTGCTTGAAATGATATTGAGATTTAAATTCTGTGGAGCATGTTTCTAATGATATATTTAGTTCTCCTGTCTGTCTATTTTTTCAGCCATACAAGTTGAGTTAATAGTCAAGTAAAGAATTTGGTGGTTTATGTCTTTAGATCAACATGTCTACAATAATATTATCACAAAAGCTGGAAGGTTTCCCAGTGTAAGTTTACAACTGCAATTCATTTGACTTCCTGAACAAATTGTAAGCTTGAGTGAGGAACATACACTCTGAAGCAGCTTGTTACACATCTAGGAGGAGATAGTCAGCAAAGCCCAAATTAAACTGGCAGCAGAAGCTCGCACTCCTCTGCCCAACAGACCTAAGACAATTCTGAAAGATATCATTGAGCAGGTGAAGGGCAGTCTAACCATGCCTTGTGCTCTCAAGACCAATGATCTTCTTACAGATTGTACTGTGTTATCATAAAATCAGAGGAAAACCTCTTTTATTTTACGGAATATATCTATTGTTTTAATCTTCAAGTTTGTCTGCTACTGTAAACAGACTGAAGACTAACACAAAGCTGACAAATAAGCAAATAAAGGTGGCAGAAACAACGTAAGCTTAGCGGTTTCTTTTAGAAAATCCAAAGCATAGAAGATTAATCTCAAAAGGTGTCCGACACCACACAAATATCTGTCATCATTTTCAAGATGCACATTTTTCTGGTCAATGTTGAAAACATAAACACATTATGTTTTAGACAATTACAGTTTTAAGAAGAAAACTTTCCAAAGTTTCATCTCCACCTTGCTATATTAATGAACATATAAAGCTAAAAATTAAATCTATACATTCCTAAACAAAGGAATATTTACCTGTGAAGTGTGTGTCTTTGCAAGAGGAGATGAAAAAGCTTCTTGAAATTTCTCTTCATTAATTCCAACTTCTTTAAGATAGTCTTCTAATAATTTTTCAACCTGCAAGAGAGTATAAGCCTTACTTTCTGAGGTTTATCCCTAAGAATCATACAAATTTTTTTCATAATTTTATATACTTTTCTGCTGACATTTTATTTTTTAAACTCAAAGAAAAATCATTGCAATACTATAACTGATTTTTATGATATGCCAGGCTTTATTTACCTTCATTAACTGTTCAAAATAAGCATCTTTATTGCTTACTACTTAATTTAGCTTCTCCAGTTTCCAAGAATCTCACTTCTCTACCTTTTCACCAGACTCCTAGCTAGTATTCCTCATCATTTTTTGCCCTGTAGGTAAATGGCTTTTTGCCAGTCTGTGTGCCTGAAACCCTTCGGGTCAGAGCAAACATGGATGTTGGTCTGTATTTGTTCAACTGACACTTTTTAACATCAAGTATTATCAAGCCTTGTTACAAAAAGATATTTTAGAAATTGGCGTACATCAGTTTATAAGTATTTCAAGCATGCCCCAAAAATGTCCTGTAGTTTTTTCTGATAATTTAAAATTAATTTTAAAAAATTTACTCATTAGTGAACAAAATACAAGTTAAACACGTTTTCAGACACCATGCCGTTTGCCATTTTAACTTGAACATTACCAAGCTTATAAGTACGGAAATATTAATTTTGATTAAATTAAAATTAATAGCAGATATATTAATTCTAATTAAGAATATGTAAGACAGCATAAGGGACTGTATTAAAAGTTTCTTTTCTATGTATCTGGTGTTTAAGCATAGAAATGCATATGACAGCTATGACGCAAAGGATTTCTAATTAACACTTATAACAGACAATATTAGAAAATTCTAAATAATGAAGAAAACAAAACTAAAAGTTCATCTAAATACTGCTTTAACAATTTAAATTATATTTCTTAGAAATCTACCACAAATAGTGAATAATGCTCACCAGAGCTTGGTACTCCTGATAAATTTCTGTATAAGACAACTTGCTTTCTTCTTCATCATCAAAGACTGTGAAAAAACAAAACACACACATTTTTGGAGTTAGTGTTTAAGGACTAGGACATTAAATACACACCACAAATTAACTTATACCTTAAAGAGAAAGGTTAACCTTTACAAGGTAATATATTTAATCAAATGAAAATATTAGCCATGATTAACTATAATAATGTATTTTTCCACACATTCAGGCTAAGCCTGTACTTTTGGTAATTTGATGCAATTAAATATCATAATTTAATACTGGGCAAACGTATCTTCATACAAGCAGATTTCTAAGCAAGTTGAGGATTCAGCAGATACGTACACTAAAAAGTAAGATTTAATATAAGAACTACCATATGAACTTGTGTAAGGTTGTTCTAATATGGCAGATGATAGACATAAAGCAGGAAATTTCTCTCTCTCTCTCCATGTATTTTACATGGAGGATGTATTAATGACTTAAAGCTAATTTTTTTAAATGCCATTCATTTAGCAGGAAGCCAAGTGATACAGGAAAAGGAGACCTTGCCTGCATAAAAACAGACAAACCCAAAGAGAAAATCTGGTGCAGGTAAGTTATTTTCTAATTATAACTATCCTGACTAAGACAAAATGGGCATCTGTACAGTACAGGCCATATTCATATAAGTTTGTATTAAGAACTCCTGACCAGAAATATCAAGATAATGATCTCTACACTGCAGAATAGATGGAAGAAGCAGAAAATAAGAGAAACTGAAAAGTAGCATTTGGGTTTTCTTAATTTACAGTTTTAGCTTCTCAACAATGAACAGAGGTAATCTAAAACGTAACAATTAAAGCAGAGACTTAGAAATAAGACTTCCTCAATCCCCTTCAAGATTAGCTGCTATATGTTGGACAAGTCACTTCCCATGTACATCCTTTGAAGTCATTTGAAGAATGGATATTCTGCTTAAATTGGTTAATGAGCGTGATTTATTCTTCATATATATATGACATCTCTGATAGAAAATGGTACTGATGCACATATAATTAATAAAACTTTCACACAAACTTAGAGTAGCTTTTAGAAAACATCGTTTCCCAGCAATGTCACTCTGAACCTTGATGAGGTGTGATGCAAGATGCTGTTCCTAAAACAAAGTACTTGCATCACTTTCTAACCTACAGCAATGCAATGACAGAAATCTGATCAAACAGTTCAGGGCCTCCAAGTAAGCAAGGGAAACTTAAGTGACAATCTGGAAAACCAACATTTACTTTTGTTTCTTTTTTTGCACAAGGGAAATTTTTTAAATGAAATTATTTGGAAAAAAAACCCCAACAAACAAAACAAAACAAAAAGGAAAAGCTCTAAAAATATCTAGAAATAAATTCAAATGTTAGAAAAAGTACTATAAGTCTTACTCTGAAAAAAATTCAGCTCTATGGCAACCCCCATATTGTCAAACCCAGGAGGCTGAGGACACTCAACTGCCTCTATTGTCTTCTGCATCTCCTGGGGGATGTCCCTTACAGCTCTTGCAGACCCCAAGGTTTGTCTTATCTGTTTCCTTCTATCTCCTACTGTTCGTTCCCACCCTGGGCACTCAAAGGAGGGATGACACAGGGATGTCACTCCTCAGCCAGTGTCTGTGCCAACAGCTAGCCTCACACTGTCAAGGTGATGCTTCTAAGTCCTCTTCCTTCCACAGCTGCAAGACAACATGGAAAGCAGAGTGGAAAGGCTGCATAAACTGCTGTTATCAGGCTCTGAACAAAAAGGGGATGAAGTTAAGTGCCGAGTAAAGCAAGCTGCAGTCAGCATCTCCTCCGAGTTAAGTGGGATTAAGGAGTACCTTGAATGGAGACCTTGGATTTTCTTGAGTCAGGGCTCCTAAATAATGTAGTCATTATTTTCCTTAAGATTCTGACACAAAGTCTTTGGTCTCCTGACAGGAATAAAGATTGGAAGAATGACCGTATCAAGATAAGCCAGGGGACTCAGATATCCTGGGAGACAAACTGATTATTTTCCCGTTAAAATGGAAAATCTTCACTAGGACTGCTCAAACAGGATGAGAATTCAGTCAAGTTTGATTTCTCCCTGCTACACTGAGCGACTGACTCATTTCACCTCGCGGACAAGTGCCAGTAAGCAAACCTGAGGGAACTCTTTTCTCTCCCCAGTTCCCACTGTCTGGTGAGGCAGCTCTGTGCTGGGAGGGAACGGAGTCACAGGCAGCAGTATCTGTTTATCTTCTGGCGCTCAGGACTATTATCGATCTGATCTATGTCCAACTTATGTTTCAATTAATAGCTGGGAACATCTGAATAAAACTGAAAAGGCCTCTCGCCTTAAATATATACCCACAAATTTAATTTCAGTTTCACAGCTACATAAGAGGAATTTAGTCAAGCCATAAGAAATTAATCCATTCCCCAGAAAGAGAGAAAGCAGTTATCAACAGGTAGAAAACCATTAGAATTGTTTATAAGTTGAAGTGCAAGGACTTGGCCTAACTAACTACAGTTCCAAAATAAATTCCTTACATAACAATTACCAAAACTCAAATTCTACTTTTGAGGAATCACAAACTATGGTAAGTTAATCAAAATGTTGCTCATTTGCTTGCTCAGCCCAAAGACTAAATGTTTTGAGAACAACAAGAATTCTGTCCTGACAAAATATCTCAGTAAAAAAACCCCACAAAACCAGCAATGGAATCGGCACAGTACATTTATAGAAAGGAAAAGTAAATGACACAGATACCTGCAACTAAAACTTCAAATTTCTTTAACTGTGCTTCTAAGCAACCCTAGCATTGCAGTAACACTTCTTTAGCCTTTTGTTTTTTCTCAATAGCTTCTGACAGTTGTCCAACAGCACTCTGTAGCACAAATGATACCTTGGAATATCATTTACTGTAAGTGATTTCCCTACTTTGTACATCAAATTTCTTATGTAGAAACAAACCAGCAGGAAGCAACCATTATATAAGCCTGCCTCACACTACATGGAAATTTACAGAGGTTCCATAAATCTTCTTACTGCCAGTAAATTCCCCTCAACCTTCTAAAGAGAGATCATTGCTTCAGAGAGGGATAATCGATTTCCCCGATCCTGAAACCTACACCCTTTGCATGATAATCAAAATGCTTGACCGACCTCAAGTTTAGGCAGACTTCTCAAGACAAAACGCCTAGCCTAAATTTCTCTATTGCTTTCTAGCTAGCAGCTAGAGCAGCCTCGCAGCTTCACCTTTCTCATTTCCCGGTATACTAGGGAAATGCGTGCTTACTCACAGTGATCTTGCCTCATGCAAAGCTTGGGAAGGGTAGAAATGATTCAGGACAACTGCGAAACAACTTGTTTAGAAGCTGTGATGTAAACCAGAGGTGCACCTGTTTCACCGAATAGGAAATAAAAATCCTTAATGGACCCTAACAAGAATGCCGGCACACCAAAAGACATGGCAGGCCCCTCTCAGGTCAACCAATACAGAAGCTCTTCTGGAGCCCACAGCAGCATTGAGGGGAGGAAGGAGTAAGTGCAAGCAGGCAGAATACTTTAATAGTAAGAACCATTCTTCTTTAAGCTTGATGTTAGTAAGTCCCTAGAAACAAAACGTATTTGGAAGCCTTAGTCCACTACTTCAGTATTTTAAAGTTAAAATTATTAATGTATCCTACATCCTGTCAGGCGATACTAAAGGAACAGATGTTATTCATAGTAGCTGTAGAAAGTTACCCTAAAATAGTCTATGGCAACATGCTTTAATACTTCTCATGTGTGAATGTCCGCAGGCTGTGTAGGATCGCAGGCCATCATGTTCTCAAACACTTCTTTTTTCCCCAATAATCACAAAAGAAAGCTTCTTTTAGAAAAAGGACTTAAGCAATGCTTTCAGACTTGCCCAAATTGTAATTATTTTGCTACCATAAGGATCCAGGTACTATTTGGCAGCAGAAAAATTGTTCAGAACTAATTTAGCCAAATCTCTACTGCAGAAAGTCTATTTCCTTCTTTCCTCACTACATATGTACACCTACGTTGGTCTACACCTATATGGGTCTCCTCTCAGCCCCACTGCCTGTACTTCCAGTTTACCCAGGCTGTTACCCAAATTATTCCATGACTCCCTCAGCTCTTTCTTGAGGAATAAACAGAAGTCCAACGAGAGTTGCTTCTGAGCTAAACTCATGCACAGGGCTGCCTACAAAACATAACCGAGAACAGCTGACCTTTCAGTGCTATCAGTTTTTGAGAGGTACTAACTTACGGTTTCTCATCTCTTTAACGATGTTCACAAAGTTGCAGGAATTTAACTTTTTAATTTAACTCTCGTTCCGCTGGCCAGACAGCGACTTTAATTGCAGTGTCCAGTCTCCTAAGGAAAAACATCTACCTATTGAAAAGTATTAAAGGCCTCCAACTGCTTTCTAGCCCCGTTCAGGGTATTACGTGCAGCGGAGCGAAGAACTCGCCTGGGTGTCATACTGTAAGCTCATGCCATAATCCCCTGTACGAGCTAATGAATGCGAACTGCCACATCCTGAAAAATGGCTTGCTCGGGGGGGACCGACCTTCCGAGGGCGAGGCACCCCCTGCCTAAAAGCGATGGGAAGGCGCAGGCTGGCCACTAAGAGCCCGAGCCTTCAGCGCGGGCCGCTCCGAGCGGCGCTGCGGGGACGCCCCCGACCCCGCCCGGATGCGGCGGACGCCCGCGGCCCGCGCTAACCCACGGGGGCTGCTGCCGCCGCGGACGTGGCGGGGCCCGGCGTGCACCCCC
>VZSF01006551.1:773536-799106 GCA_013398295.1 Chionis minor
GGACGGGCTGCGGCGCCCGCCCGTCGCTATGGCAACCGGCGTCACGGGGCGGGCGCGCGCGCGCGCGCCTCACGTGGGCCCAGCGCCGCCCGCGCGCGCCCCGTCCCGTTCCGTCCCGTCCCGCCAATCACAATCTCGACTGCAAAGGTGCGGCGGGGGCCGGAAAAAGGCCGTCAGGCCGAACCTGGCCGTGCCCGCCGCGCCGCGAACACCGCCCCGCCTGCCCCCCGTCAGCTCCGGGGCCCGGCGCGCCCGGCGCAGGACGGTCACGGCTCGCCGGCCCCCGGGAAGGCGGACGCCTCCCCCCAGGTCCTACCTCAGCACCTCTGTGAGCGCCCGAGGTGCCAGAACCGGGGAATGCTTTCCAGGGCGGCACGTAAGAAGGTCTACGCTAAGCTTTAGCTGCTCAGGCATTCTTTCTTAGGGCTGGTACTTGCGGACGCATCACCTTTCTCCACTAAAATTAATGTAATTTCTGTCATTGTCCTCACCCGTTACACTGCTGAAAGTTTTTTCCTAATGTTTAAATTTATTTCCCGCCTAAGGTTGGATGACTGTTTGCCTTGCTTGTATGTGTTACTGGTAAGTTAAACAACAACAAAAACCACCAAAAAACCCGACACACAACTAAAACTCTCGTAAATCTATTTATCCTCTTCTAACTCTCTCCTTGTTAGAGGGTTTTTAAATGCTAGCTCTGAACAAGCAGTACAGTGGCCGTTCCAGTGAGGTACCTCAGCCTCTATTCTTGTTCTTGCTCAAGAAAAACTCTCATAGATGGAGAGTTTAAGTAATTTAAATTAATGCATTTACTTAATGTCTCATAGACATTTACCTGCATGAAGATTCAATGTGCAAGTGTAGACTCGTGTATTTTCATCCCAAAGGTAACAATTCTATGCTCGCTTAACTGCAGAGAAATAACGGCTCAGCTGTGCTTAACTTCATCATTTTAACAAGCCGCTGCACTGGAAAGCCTTCGGTTTTCCCTTTTGCAGGTCACTTAAACTCCTCGTACATCATCAGTGCTTCCGCTTCTCCAGCCAGTTGTGTGTTCTGAGACTTTTAGTCATATGAAGATATTTCTTGTCTACTGTAGAACAGCTACCTCAGACTTGATTATTCACATAATTTAATTCCTAATTCAGGCTCACACGACTGTGAAGTATGGTCACTTCTTGCCTCTGCAGTCGGCTGTGAGTTACACTATAGCAGCAGCAGCATTTTAAGCCTGCTCGGGAGCTGCCAGCAGTCACTGTGTTAGGGCAGGTTACGCCAGCGCTGTTTTCACCAGTGCTTCTATCTCAGGGTTTTTTCCAAAATCTGTTCCGCTTTCGCTAAAGCCCACTTCTTGTAATGTTGCGCAATTAATGGTTTTAGAAAATAAGTTGCTTTGTGAGTAGTGTTTTGCACCGTAAGCCTGGCACCACAGTAGTCTCTCCCATATCCCCACCATGTGCCATGCCTGTGAGGGAGGGGTCCCTTCCCGCTGGTCGCAGGGATGTCAGAAGTGCCAGGGAAGCCCCCCACTGCCACCGCATCCCTGCCCTCCTTGTCCGCAATCCCTTCCACCCACCACTGCACTGGCAAATCCCCCCGATGACAACTTTGAGAGAGAGGGGCAATAAACATTCCCCATGAAATCAAACTGAAAAATCTGAGAAAGGAATTGGGCAGGGCTCAAATCAGAAAATCCTGGATTTTTGTATGTTTTTCCTCCTTTGAGTGAAGTAGGTAAAAACCTGTAATGGAAACTGATGCTTGGAAACAAAAGAGCATCTAACATTCAGATGTGACTTCTCAAAAAGGGTAGTGCTTATGTGGAGACACAGGGTGGTCTGTACATCATATCAGACAGCTCACAATATGTACCTCAGCAGAATTAATTTGAAACCTTAAGAGTCTCATAATTTCTCTAATCGCTGTTGATACTGAGACTAATTGTGATAAAGAGCTCATAATGCAAAACCAATTTTGCTCTTTGCCTCACACGTTTATATAGTAGTGTGCATAGCTGTATTACAGGGCATGCCAAAACCACCTGACTCTGCTTCTGCTAGCAATGTGCTTGTCTCTGTTGAGGTCAGCTGAGATGTCTCTAACACAGCTCTGACACTGAGAAAAATCTGCTTATTCTTTCAGCATGGGTAATCTTAGTTTTCACTTTTCATATGTTGCATAAAATCTACAGCATTTCATCGTAGTTACAAGAAAAATTGCTAGAGTAATGAGTATGAGGGAATTCTGTCCACTAAAATCAAAAGCATTTTGTCACCTCATATGAAACTGCCCACTGTTATTATGTTCTGTTCTTAGATGTCAGGGGGAACACCTGAGCTAGTATTTTTGTTGTTAATAACACAAAAGATGGAGCAGGAAATGATGTCTGACTCACAAAAGAACAATTATTGCCTCATTTTCCATCTTCTCGGTACAAGTTACCAGATCAGACATTTTGACATACTCTTAGTTTATTGTGTTATCTATATACTGACAGGCAAATTTTGTCAAGCACTCCCAGTCTCTGCATAGCACTGAATTCTTTGTGTCAGTACCCAATTCTCTTCACCTCCAGTGGGTTCCACTCATATGTATAATGCAGCACATCACAAAGCCCAAAGTATCTTTTCTTCAGGTCCTCTTTCACACTAATAGCTAGATTATTTTTAATTTCTCACAAGTAGCTGGGAAAATACGCTGGTATATAATTTGTATTACTTTATTAATGCCTTATAAAAGTTATTTCTTATCCTAATGCATTCAGTATACAATCAGGCTTATAAACAACTCATTTTGTGTGTGTCTTTAGAATAGAAATGTTGAACAGTTACCGTCCAAGTATAGCCCTATAACTGAACCGTTTGTCAATCCACAGACATTTTACTGGATTGCACTTCATCAATATAAATGAAGCCTGCATTAACTCCTCCCTGGCACCAAAATACAGCACAACTTGTACAAGTTTTCCTCCAAAAAAAAATGGCCTTGAAAAAAACGCATAAGATCAAAGGAAAGTAGTTCTGTTACCTGTTCTGATTGAACCCTGACATGTCAAATGCTTTCTGTCTGCACTTAGACCTACAGCACAATAAGGAAATCTGAAATTCCAAAATCTTGAGAATATCTGACTTCTTGGTGAATGCCATTGTTGATCTCTTACTGCATTTTTAAATGTATTTATCTTTGGGTAAAGAAAAAAAAAAAAATCAATCTTCCTTCTTTTATTAGGCACTGTTTCACAGTACGTGTTTCAGTACTGTACATATTTAGGCCCTAAGGATATTTATAGGACAGGCTGTCTGGGTGTTACCTGTGCTAGTTTTGGTATTTGAAAAAGTTATAAGTATATCCATGCCCCCAATTTTTTAGTTTATTACAGAGGGTCAAAACTAATGAGTTTGAAAATTAAAATAAAAAAGAGGCAGAAACATGAGGCAGATGATCTGTTGGCAAAGCAAAGATAGTTTTTACATCAGCTTTAATTTCTTTCTTTTAGTCTTCTCAATGTGGAAAATTTTGTTGATGTGTGAGCAATTTTGAGCATATTGGCAACTGTGCTATACTTGGATTTATAGTTATAGTAAACAGTCTTATTGTTACTTTTTTGTTTAGGCTTTAATTCTCCCATCCACCTAATTTGTAATACCTAATAAATAGTCTTACAACCATAACAACTATAAGTATTCGCACCTTAGTAAACCTAATAAAACTTTTCCAATTTGCTTCTATAATTTTTTGTTTGGGAAGGATTTTTTTAGGGAATAATTCTCTCTCTGAAAGGAAATTCCAGTCTTGCTCCATAAATCTGACCTCAAAGAGAACCTTGATCTCAAGCTACCTTCTGGAAAGTTGTGGTGCAAAGGCCTTTTTCTCCATGGAAACTATGGGCTTACAGGGCAGGAGCAGACCCTGAGAAGCTGCAGCCCACTTCACTTTTTCTGTACAGCAAAGGTATACTTAGACTGTCCTTGACATATTTTTATCTAACTTGTTCTTCAAAACTTCTAATAAAAGAGATTCTATAAACTTCCTTGTATTCAATTTTTCCTACTAGACCCACAAATACATGGTTATTAAATTTAATGGAAAGGCTATGGGAACACAGTCTAATTGTGTATTTAATGGGGGGGAGGGGAAGGTACAGCATATACTGTATTTAAAATGTATAAAGTACTGTCATGTTCTCCTGTGTTACTTTAAAAAATTGTAAATAGGTTTCAAGCTCAAATTATGCCTTGTTAAGGCCTCTAAATTTGTGGGGTTTATAAATTTTCAAGCTGATATTTTTACTCCAGCAAAACATGAACAGTTCTGCAAACTGCAGGCCAGAAGTTTTATTCATCTGAGTACATCATGGGAAAATGGGCAGAGCTTCTCACGTCAGCAGGGCAGCTCTCTTGAGTATTAGTTTGTAAGGTTAAGCCTTATGACTACAAGCTTGCGTGCTCAGATTGACGTACTTGTGTGCGCACACTTTCTCTTCATCTTCTATCTGACCCCTCCAGAGAAAAGCAGCCTGAAGTCAGTAGTCAGGCAGTTAAAGAGCAGCACATTTCTTTTGTCTGGGAAGTCAGTCAAGATTTGTCTCCTGACTACCCGCCTGCAAAATATTTACTATGAGAAAAAAAAATGAGGAGAGTCTGCTTTATGGCAGCGAGACTGCTCTTCCAAAAGAATCTATATCAAACAGCAGAAAAAACATCTACCAAACACTATCTTTTCACATGCATTTTGATTCACGGGGCAAACATTATGGTCAGAACTAAAGTTCAGTATCCTGATTATCACAGATAGGTCTCACATGAATGTCAACAAACATATTCCCTGGCAATTCCTTGCATGTATTTTTCATTCTCTTTTTTATTTTCCTACACAACAGCACATGCAAAAAATATATGAAAAATGTAAGTTCATATTTTTGCGCTTCTTTATTTTTCACCAGGAAGAAATTGAGTATGTTGTAGCAAGTGCAGGAGGGTTTATGTGCACAATTTAACATGCACTTAGGAAAGCGCTTTGTACTCAGCAGTCCTTACATAAAATGTTTAATTAAGCTGTTGGCCATTATTACTAAGTTTGTACAACACAGTGTGCCTCTGGACCTAATTTAACACATGAACATTCTAATTTTTTCCCCAGTAATATTCTTCAGTCCAATAGGCAGAACCCTGGTTTTATTTGCAATTACTTATTGATGAGGTTTTTTTGTCAAATATGGTATACTTCAGTGACTTCATTGTACTTTAGGCAAAGCTAAAATAGAAGTGAAATTGGTTCTAAGGAACACAAACACATTGGAGGAGTACTTAAAGTCAAATAAGGAATCAAGAGTTATCTTAATTTTCCTCCCCTCAGGGGTATTGAACTCCTGCAAGAACTTCTAGAGATCTTCCTAATCAGGTCGTTTTCTTTCGTTTTATAAAGTTTCTCTTTCCTCTTGTAACCTGAACGTTTTATACAAATGTAAGGCTGTTTCACTAGAATCCATCCTGGACCAGATGTCATTCCTAGCTCTGCTCTTCCAAGAGCAGGGCAGGTACCAAACAGATTCAGGAATGTCACCATCCAGCAAACCCTTTTTACGCTGCAGCAGAGCAAGCCAAGGTGAGAGCCTTGTTACAGGTACGAGTTCTCCCTTGGTGCCTGCTTATCCACACCTTCCCATTGCTGGGATGCTGAAGGGAGAACCAGAACTGTTTTCCACCATTAGCATGGGCTTTGGAGTAGACTCTTGGCTCCTTACGTTACTTACTCCCTACTAAATCCAAAAGGATTTAATAGAGATACAAAAATATTCTTAGCACAGTCCCTGTCCTCTTTTATCCTGTCATATTTTTCAACTGCCTTCCCCAATAAAAATGACAACTGACTATTTTTATTAAAAATGAGCAGACTGATTTATTACAAAGTAAATACCTGACCTTGCTGGCTTCAACCCCCCAACTCTATTTTTAACAGCCATTACCATTCATATTTAAAACTTTTCAGACAGTGGCAATGTTTCTTAGCTAAATTATCTAATCTTAAAAGCATCTAAAGTGTCAAACATGTAATGCTTTCACCTTATCATTTGTGGAAACAAGAGATACTAACAAGTACAAGATTACTTATTTCTTCCCTCTTTTAGTTTTTTTTTATTATTATTTGTACACTTGCCAGAAACTGTATACTATGCACATTTCACCCACACATTTATCCAAAAGTCTATCCATACATTTGATTTCATATATTTTCCCAAAACAAATTTTGTTCTTCATTTACCAAAAATAAGATTTATTCACATATATACCTGTATACTTTTCATAGGAACATTATCCACACATTGACTAAGTATTTTAGTAGTATTTTAGTAATTGCTCTAGTGTTTTTACCATTAATTCTTTTGTAGTGTCTGCACATCTTGAATGCTTTAGCTTTTTCTGTCCAGTTTCACTTGACTGTTATTGGGGGAAGACAAATTAGGACAAGGTGAATTCTGTGGTTTGATTTGAAGCCTGTGAGCTTTGTTATTCTAATGTCTTCTGGCACCAAGTTCTGCAGCCATGAGCAAGTTAAGAACAAACAAACAAAAAACCCGAAAAAACCATGAACAAAAAAAAGCCCTGCCTCCTTCATTGTGAAGTAGACAGCTTCACTGAACCAGGAAAGGGAGCATGGGAAGCCCTAACTGTGGAATATAAAATGGCATCAGTAAGAGTGTGAGATGGTTAGAAATTACTTTCTGACATTTATTAGTAGCATTTCACAACATGCTTACAGCTGCTGTAAAATAGAAGTGTAAACAGTGTAGAACTTCTCTATGAGATAATACTGTATTTCAGTCTCACCAGCAATTTCATGTAATCAATATAATCAGATTAGGATTGATTATTGTGTAATGGGTTACAGTCAAGGGCTCTGAAGATAGCTCTGACTAGAGTTTTGCCATTTTCCTTTTAAATTTGAACATAAATCCTGAGCACACATACTATCTGTGATTTTTTAAAACATTTTAAGTTTAAAGTAGGATAGTTTTTCTCACAAGGTGCTATTTCTTTCAGCAAGAATTCAACTGAGACAGAAAATCTGCTTTTCTCTGCCAAATAAAAAGCTGTCAGAGAGGGCCAGGACAAAGAGACAGTAAGAGGTACTGCATGTGGGAATTCAGGCCCTGAAAAATCACAGGTCTAGCCCAAATCTGGTGGAAGTAGCATGATACTGTCCCAGCAGATTAAAACTATTCTGCTGCTTTTAATAAAGACAAAAATAAGAGTCCTGAGTTCACATAGCAACTGTATATTTTCTTGGTAAGATTTACTCCTGGCATCATTTCTTCACCAGAGTTGAGTATTTGACTCAGTTTGGGGAGGAAATTTTACCTGAAGATCAGCACACAGATCAAAGGTCTCTGGATATTGCACAGTATGATAATATAAACCAGCAATTTATTTTGTAAAATTCTGATGATTAACTAATTTTGTCATTAGCAAATGTCGTGGTTTCGGGATGAACTGGCCACAGAGATGAACGACAGATGCTCTCCCCCACCTCTCCCTTCAAGGAGAGGAGGGAGAGAAAGAAAGAGATTTATGAGTTTAGAGGATAACTAAACTACTTTAATGAAAATATTAATAAAAAATAAAAATAAAACAGGGAAATACATCCAATATATACAAAACCACATCAAGCTCCCAGGAAGATGATCATGTCACTGGCAGGCACAGGGAAAGTCCCAGACTAGACTCAGTGATGGACAGGAACTGAATTCCAGATCTGGATTCAGGAGTGCTTGGATCGGTATCAAAGGCAGATGAACAGATAGAAGTCCTCCTCAGACGCCAGCCATTGAAGAAAGAGGCTGACCCCCTGACCCCTCAGCTTTTATACTGAGCATAAGGCAGATGGGATGGAATACCCTGTTGGTCAATTTTGGGTCACTTGTCCTATCTGCTTCTCCCTGCAGGTGCAACCCCTCTACATTTTCCCACTTCTGATCCTCCAATGGGGCAAATAGCAAAGTTAGCTGACCTTCGTTGTTATAGCAATAAGTATAAGCAAGAGCCTCTCTGCACAGCATTTCCTGGCATAAAACACAACTAATCAAGTTCTGTCACTCTGAGAGTGAACAGTGTCTCCGCAATACACTGTTAGTTTCAGAGAATTCAGTTGGTTAGAAGAGGCTTAGCTGAAAAGTAAAATTACTGAACAGAAAATTGGTTCTGTTTTACCTCAAACCAGGACAGCAAACTATCTAGTTTAGCGTATAGCAAACATATATATAACCCTAACTGAAATAGTCTGAAGATCACAGAATCATAGAATCCCTTGGGTTGGAAGAGACCTTCAAGATCACCAAGTCCAACCATAAACCTATGCCAAAACCACCCCTAAACCATGTCCCTCAGCACCATGTCCACCCGTGTTTTAAATACCCCCAGGGACGGCGATTCCACCACCTCCCTGGGCAGCCTGTTCCAATGCCTGATAACCCTTTCAGTAAAGAAGTTTTTCCTAATATCCAATCTAAACGTCCCCTGGCACAACTTGAGGCCATTTTCTCTTGTCCTGTCGCTTGTTACTTGGGAGAAGAGACTGACCCCCACCTCACTATAACCTCCTTTCAGGTGGTTGTGGAGAGTGACAAGGTCTCCCCTCAACCTTCTCTTCTCCAGGCTAAACAATCCCAACTCTCTCAGCTGCTCCTCATAAGACCTGTTCTCCAGACCCCTCACCAGCTTCGTTGTCCTTCTCTGGACACGCTCCAGCACCTCAATGTCTCTCCGATACTGTGGTGCCCAAAACTGAACACAGTACTCAAGCTGCTCAAGATCGCATATTAAAACACATTTTAATATGTTTTTCAGACTAAAATTTTTCTTTGAAGTTAGAAACTAAATTCTTCATTTGACTAATGCAGTATTATAATGATAAAATCTAAGATGCCCTAGATATATTACTTTCTCAGGATGTGTTAATATCTTTTATTTACCCAGCATCATGGGAATATGTAGCATATATTCTAATTTTGTATTTAGAAGCTGTCAAACAACTTCTAAAGTTAAATACATTTCACTGTAGATAAAATCTATTTCAGCTGATCTGTCCCTATTGCCAGGCCCCTAAGTGTGTCTTAATCACCCTTTCCAGCATCACCTGAGCCCCCCCACCCACACCCCTTCCTCCACTCCCCCAGCTCATTGGCCTAGAAGCCCCATTTGAGCTTGCTCATATGCTGGCCCCTGTTGCTTGACCTCTGTTGTGGGCAGGTCTTGCTGCTCCTGAGGTGCTTGCTGGATTTTCTTATTCTGCTTGTTATCCTGCCTTGTCTGAGCCTTTTTTTGTTTTGTTGACAGTACCTGTTGCTGTCACCAACTTTGCTTGGCTGCTGCAGGACTGTACCCTGGTCGGTAAGGTCTGTGTCCCTCCTTGTGTTGTTCTTGCACTTGACTCCTCTGGAGTAGCCCTGCTGATGCTCTTTATGTTTATATTTTAGATGCATCTAAAGTAAAAAAAAAACTAAACAAGCTTACTGCAACCTTTGCTCATTGGTATCATGAAAGCCTTTCACAAAAATGGTACCTCCCGAACACACCATTATTCCTTATGAAATATTCAGAATGCCTTTACATTTACAACCTAAACATACTGTATGAGGGTTTTCAGGCTTTATTTTGTGTTGAAAATTGCCATCGTTCATGTATTTTGTGAAGTGAGCTCTTCACTGCTGTTCTGCAACTAGAAATACATTAGAGTAGGAAGTGAGTATGTAATGGAGGCTACAAGCTCAGTGACAAACTGGGCCAGAACTTTTTAGGTGGTGAAAACATTACTGTTTTTCATCAGGTAGGCAAAATACACAGTTTATAGTTTTACTCTCATGTCTGACAGTCTTGTATGATGCACAGTAAGATGTCTTTTACACAGTCTATTCTGTATAAGCATTTGCATTTGGAACATTAATATAGTTTTGAAGTTTCTTTCCAGGCTGTCCACCTAGTGCATGTTGATTTGGTTTAGTCTGCCAGAAGGTTTGTCACAGTTGAGCACCAAAGACCCATGACTTTACTGGAAAGTTACGAAACCATGGCTGGTTCTTAGGCCAGCTTTCAACTATGTGTGAGCTGGTTAGGGGGATTAAGCCTAAAATGACTTTTAGCTAAAACTCCCAAACTGCATATGTGGTATTCTCAGTGTCTACTGATTTGATTTTATTTTACTAAATTAGTTACTAACTAATACAGCCTTAGTGTTGATCATAGTCTGCACTGTTAACCTCACTGACATCACAGTAATACTCAAACTCCTTCAGAGTTGACAGAAGCACGGCATTAGTTTTGATTTTTGCCTAACTAGAAAACTTATGCTCATAATTGCCTTAAGAGAAGATCTAAGTTGATCTAACTTGCACTCTGTCCCATGTTCTAATCTAAAGAACACAGGGATAAATTGCCAGATGCTAGGATATTTTTCTTATTGCAGAATAAGAGTGGAAAATGTCAGGGAACATGACTGCCAAAAGTCCTTGATAATAACAGTTTAAAAAAAAAAAGTAGCCTTAGAAGTTGTATATGGATTTTTGGGAAAGATCTTATCTGGTTTTGACACTGTGAAACTTTCTATATAAGTCCCAGATCCCTCTTTTGAATCTCTAACATCTTCAGCCAAGCGTCCTGCAAGCTAAGCAGAAAGACTTCTATTACATACCAGCTAGTTTCATTTTCTCTTCAGTTTTTAACACTTTAGGAAATAAGAACTTTAATTTCTTTTCAGAACTTCCCTTAAAAAAGGCTATTCAATATCAGGATTACTGAAGTATTACCCGAGGATATATGGAGAATGAAACTAGAATAGATCTGAAGGCTGCCCAGCCTTGGAGCTTCATAGTCTGCAATAGTACAAGGAAGAATCTCACAGGCAATAGTCTGTTGTGCAAAGTTTGTTTTGAGTCATTTAGTCTTACTGCAGGGCTTAGTTGTTAAGAAGGCATTTAGTACTGCACAGACAAAAGCGCTGCTTCTGGGGGCTCTTTGGAAGAACCTAAGTAGAGTTTGCATTTCTGATTTTTATTATCCACGTTTCAGTTGCACCCAAGAACTTTGGTTAATCACATTGTATTGTTGATTATAAAAGCCAGAAAAAACAAAAAAAGGCAATGAACTAGAGTGCGTCACAGAAACTGTTTTATACTTCTGAAACAGAAAAAATAATTAGATATACAGGAAAGAAATACTTCAGGGGAGATACAGACAGAAGTGCTTTGTATAGAACATATTTTGTCCTGTTTCTTAGCTTTCGGATGTAAAGAACTTGTAGATAGTCGGATATTAGAAGAATTATACAAACTAGATTAGCAAATTATGTGTGGTGGAGAGCACAACTTCATCACATTTTCCACTGTGTGTTATCTGTCTTCCAGGTGTATAAGATTCCATTGCCTATGATCAATGCTGAAACTGTGGCAGCTCACAGTTGTGATTGAGCCACATGGAAGGTCAGGGTGACTTTTCTGGATATCTCACCAAAGCTCATAAATTACAAACTTACCACAGCACCATATTAGCTCTCATCACTGTTGCAACTGGCCTTCTGAAAGCTTGCAGGTTTGGGCACTGGTCAATAAGGGTTTTAAGGGTCTCTTCAGTTGCTTAAGACAGTCAGTGGAACCAGTGTTCCTATTTCTACCTTTCTTCCCACTTTTTATGTTAGGTGTCTCAATTTGTATGTAGGCAAAAGCTACACTCACTCTGCTCTGGCAAGGTCAGGTTGTGAGCCAACATTACCCACTAAAAACAAAGGCAGGTGAGGGGAACAATTTGATTCTAGCGTCCCTGGAAAAGACTTGCCACCATAGGCAGCACTGTGAAGAATAATGGTGTTGCTACTTCACTCTTTCTCTGACACTTCCTTTTTATTGTCTGCTGAGGTTACACCTCACCAGGCTTATACCAGAGGCTCCATTTGGAATAGAGGGAGAGATGAGGCTGTGTTGGATGTGGCTAGGAACTGCTGAGCAGTACTTCCCTGAATATCTGAATGCAACTTCCATACCAGCATGTGTGAGAACAGGAAGGCACAATAAAGCAGAGCTGGGAGATAAAGAGTGGAGCCTTTCACAATTTATAAACAGACTAAATGATGGTAGCATAAGCAGGTCTGCTTACGTTCCTACTGGGAGGATAGACTGAGTGTTGAATTCCACTGCATGCATGGTTTTCATTAAGCTTTGTCTAACTTATCACAGTTGATTTTTGTGAAAGCACCATATTTATTAAGTAGTTTAAATGTGTGGACTATGTATTCAGGATATGGAATTTTTACTTGTGCTTTAATGTTACAATTTAAAAAAAAAATTGGAACCTATGCTTTTATAGAATGTTCATTACCAAGTGATGCTGTGTGTAACTTCATGGGTTATTTTGTGACTGTATTGTTGATTACCTCACAGTAGAACTCAAAGCTGGGAGCTATGCTGTCATTACACAGGACTTATTTCACTCAAGGTATGTCTTTTACTCATGCTTTTTTAACCTTGTAAAACTTCCTAAGTATGTCAAGCGTATAAAACTTCTAAACACTCTTTACAAAGGTGTGAACAAGCAGGCTATTTAGGTTTTTATGGAAAACAAAGACAGGAGATGAAGTGAGATGAGTGGTACAAAAACTAGTGATTTCAAATTAGTGTTAACAGTGGAAGGCAGACAGGCTGCTTCTCAGCTGGAGGAATTGGCTGCTAGCTTTTATTTTCAACAGCCTGTAGGTAGAAGGGCTGCTTAGACTGTCTTTGAAATAAACTGCCATTCTCAATATGAAGAGGTTTTGAGGGCCTTGTTACACCAGGCTTATAATTCCTTCCCCCTTTGGTTTTGTTTTGGGTTTTGGTTTGTTGTTGGGTGGTTTAGTTTGGGTTTGGTTTTCTTTTCTTGGGGTGAGGGGGTTGGGGTGTGTGTGTGACAAATGACATGTGCTTATGATGTTTTTCTAGTTGGTTCCTAATACTGGGATACAGCCACACACAAGGTTCTTCAGAGCTCAATATCTGTTCTTAAGATGCTTGCTGTGATTGGCTGTAGTAGATGGCTCTCTGCAAGGTTTTACGGTGTTCTGCTGTTTTGCATATTACCATAGTGGGCTGGCAAGCAGGGCTCTGAGGCTCATGGGGTGAAGCTAATTCATGCTTTTGCACTCTTGCAGAAATCCTGGCAGGACTTCAGGCCATGAGGAGAGTTGGATGGAGGATAAGGGTTGGGGGAAATGTGAAATTGCATTTGAGACTCTGCTGGGAGTCTTAATGTGTTCAGTGTGATAAAGTAGAAAACGTGCTTTTTTGGGAAAGCTGACAAGAGACCGGCAAGATACATTTTGGTGCTACAGATCAGAAGACTCCTTCCTGATGCTCTACTTGGCTGGACAGGCTTAGCTTACTATTTTAGAGCAAACAACAAAGCAACTCTGCATTGTAGTGCCAGAGCAGTAATAGAGCACTTCCTGTACTTAAAATTCAATTTTACATTCCCTGCAGAAATACACATGGTTTCCAGTGAAATAAATGCAGTTTAGCATGTTTGGTATTAATATTATTGGCTCCTTGCTGTTTGTATGCATTTTTGTGCCAGAAAAATTTTATATGAAAAAAAATGCCTTGAAAGCTTTTATACAGATGAAATGCATTACTTTTCACTGGGCAAATGTCTCCAAAAGGCCTCATATGGTGTTCTCTGCTGTATAATAATCTATAATACGATGGACTGATTCAAACTGACCCTCATAAAATGTCTTGCTCCTTGCTGTATACCCAGTGAATACTTTCTGTGGTAGAATTTTCATTTGTAAATCCAGGATGCCAAAGGGGATAATGGATGGCAAAGAGAAGTACTTCCAGAGTGGCAAACTGAAGCTAAACCAACATGAAAGGATGGAATGGTGGCTGAGTAAGTCATTGAGCAAAAGGTACTATCTAATCCTTAAGACTGTAGTGGTCTTTTTTTGTGTGAGAGCTTCTGTATGTTTACTATTGAATATGTGAGTGAGTAGGTTTGACACTAAGAAGTCGGGACAGGGAGCTCAAAAAGAGAAAGTGGTAGTTTGTGACAGGCTGAATTATGTTTTGGTTGGTGAGGAGCAGATAACTTGAGATATACAGGGCAAGACTGACTCTAAACAGAATCCTTTGTAGTCACTGCTTTTGTGTGCCTGATTAGGGGAGGAAAAATTCACATCTACCCAATGTGCTAGTACCTGATATGATTTTTTTTACAGTGCATAGTGAGTCTGTATCATGAACTGTAACACTAATGGCACACAGCAATGGCAGGTGTAACGAATCACAAGGTAAATGCCAAAAAGCCAAGGTCTCAATTGCAGGACTGGATCTTTGGCTGTGTATAGGAATTGATAGCTGGCAAATAAAAAGGGCTGAAAGATTTGTTAGCAGGGTCTGCTTCAGCGTGTTGCTTCTCCTTCAGGGCTCAGCAAGTCTCTTGAATAAGACTCTTTGATATTTGAATCTGAGTCCTATAAGTAAAAAGGATGGTGGAGCTCTTCTAATCATGACCCTAAATCACATAAGCAAACTGCATGGTTTTGTGACAAGGCAAGTTGTCAAGGACTGCAAAACAATGTATAGTTCTGAGGCATCAATATGAAGGTTATTACATAGTAGGCACCCTACTATGCCATCAAATAACTACTTTCTAGCAGAAGCATATGTGTAACAGCTTGCCAGTTGCTGCAGACTAAGATTTGCATTGTATGGATACAGATCGTTTCAATAAGTAGTAACTGAGCTCAGTAGAATGAATTTGTTCCATTCCCCTATGTGGGCACACCCTGTAGCAGCAGCAACTCTTGATTTTAAAAACAGCAGTTCTCTTACTAAACTGTATACACAACACGCTCAGAATTTCTCATATGCTGTTCCTCTTGTATTTTTTTCAATGTTGGGAAACATGTTTTAGTGTGCTTTCTCCTTTTCTTCTAATAATCTGGTATACCATAATATATCTTGCCTGTTTATTTCTGAAAACCATACCTGCTCGAATCTCTGAATTTTTTTGCATTCTCCTCTTTTGAAGCAAAGCATTGTTATGTTGGTCTTTACTGCACACCAGCATCATTATTTGCATTCAAGATTTGTCAGACTTTTTCTTCCGCTTTTAGAGAAAACATTGCTTTTGGGAGGCTGGCATTTTGGGATGCTTTTTAGTTTTGAAAAATGCTTCAAAAGTCTTTTTTCTATCTCATATTTCATAGCATGGCAAACTTTCAAAGTGGGGGAAAAAACAATTGTTCGCAATGATTGTTTCCTGCATTCCTCTAATGGTATCTACAAGTAGTTATCTGGCAATTTGGTAATAGCTTGTGTGGATGTGTTAAGTTTAAATAAGTCCGCTCAAATACTAGTAGAAATTTAGCTATAATAGTCAAGGCTGTGCAAACCCACTACGGGCTCTCAGTGAATACACAGCAAATGAATCCAGAGTTATCATAGCTATGATGCTAATATTTTAACCGGTTTATTGGCTACCAGTTTGGACAGAACTTTGAGCTGCAAGCACACTTCAGGTCTGCAGACAGATGTATCCTGAGTCGAATGAGTGCCTCATCAGCAGGCTGAAGTAGAATGCATATAGGATCTATGATGTTGTTTTCTCAGACTATTGGGATCAGAGGGTTGAGTATGAGAACTTTGTCTACTTTAATGGTCCTACAAGTATAATCCTTAACAAAAAATTGCAGAACTTGTCCTATAGTTGGATACAACAATATAGTTACGCATTTTTAGGTAGAGCCAAAATTACAGAGAGGCTTGGAAGCAGCAAGGCTTGTTTGCATCCGTGTTAGCCCAATAGAAAATCTGTAGATATATCATAAATGTGTGCAACTTAATGGGTCCTTATTTGTAGATAAAAGCACTATGTTTAGTTTAATTTATACTTAGTCATCCTCAATCAGTCTACACCTATGCTCATATATAAAAAAATAATCTCCTCAAGGGGGCGCTATTGGTTTAAGCACAATCTAGAGTAGGTGCAGTTTCATTTTCCTTTGTAGTACACTGACAAAAATATTAAGGCACTCCTGGAATGACTTTCAAGTCAAAATTAAAATAAGCTAAAGTGTTAGATAAGGTAAAGGATCTTCAATTCTATAGTTCTGGTATTAAGTAAGTTTAGCTGTATAATGTCTACAGCCAGAATTTTGACTTTTACTTAAAATAGGACCACAATAGGAATAAGGGCTTATTTAGAAATTTGGTATTTACTTGACTTAACGGTTTCATTGTCCGTCTTATTCCTTCTGCAGCTACCATTTTTTTGATGTAAAAGCAGGAGGAAAAATCAACTGCCACTTTATGTGACACTGAGGATTTCCTGCTGACAGGAAATCACAAGCTAGGATACATAAATTGAGCAAAACCATAGTGACAGTGAAAAATGTGATACTTATACTGTGATGTGATACTTATGGGAAGAATTTATTTGTTAATTTAGAGGAAGCTTCCTGCTTGGTGTCCGTTTCCCAAACCCATGATAATTGAACTGCAATTTATTTCTAAGTCTGTATGCTATTAGGCTTCTTTTACTACCTCTTGCACAGCTGGATTTCTCTTTGTTACCGTTGTTATTAAGCACTGGGATAATTATTAGCTCTTCAAAGAGCAGACATACAAATATGATACTATCATAACAATGCCATAACAAAAGAACCCAAGAAAAATTGGCAGTAAGGAAAGAAAATTACATTAAACCCCCATTTTTACTACTTTATTATTGTCTTGCTGCAAGACCATTTAGTAGGTAAAACTGAACTATGTCTTGTACCCTTGAGTGAGAAATTCCTTCACAGAAACAAGCCTTGTATTCTTCACAAGACGGATTAGCAGTTCCGAAATGCCTGACTAATTTCTTAAACAGTCCATGTTGCTATAAATGAAACTGCAGTACTTCTAATACTTCACTGTTACATGCTTCCACTTAACTACATCAACACAGAAGCAGTAAAAGAAAGAACTAGGCACAGCAGAAGATCTGAGCTCAGAGCAGAACAGTTATGAAGTCAAGTCAATCTGAATCATTTGCAAGAGCCTGTATCCACTCAGTGTACACGGATCAGTTCTGAAACGTTGAAAAAAGCCTCACGATCTGGAGGCGTGTCAGTCATCTTTTTAATGGCACTATGGATGAATTGGGTAAAGTATCAAGGGTTCAGATGCTGATAATTTGAGTCAGAGGTTACTTGTATGCTATTTCCACTATAAGTACTTGTGCCCCCTGCAGCAGCTTCTGCTTTTCTGCCAGCTGCTATCTGTTCTGCTGTGCTCCACATGCATCACCCCAGGATGAAAGCTTCAGCTCCAGCAGAGATCTCATCAGAGTCAGAAGACCTCTTGATACTTCGAGATAATGATTATTATTAGTGCCAAACCCCTTTTGGGTGACTGTCAGCCTAAACTATAGCTAGAATAGGCTATCCTCGTTTGTTAATTAATTTTGTTTCTAAAATACTCCTCTGAGAGAGAGGGAATAAATGTTACCATTAAGGACTTAAATAGGCTTTCAGATGAAATACCATAACCAGCTGCAGGTCAGCAACAAACCATTCTTTGTTAAGGTGTTTTCCTTTTACAGAGATACAGACTTAACAAGCTGAATAATCTCATCTTTTTAAGGCAGACTGTTAAGGTGGACTATTCCTATGATCAAAAATATCCTATAGGTCATAGTAGCAGAAAGGAATTGTTAAGGAATAAATTTCAAACTATTCCCTATTTCATTATAGCATTTTCTGGAAAACCCTGTGAAAAGGGGTACAATATTCTTCTACTTCTGGTTAATATTTTATAGTTTTTGACCTGTTATTAATATTTAAAAGTACTAATCCTAAACAAAAATGCATCCTTTCTGGCCCACACAAGAACTATCAAGCTGAAATCCAGGCCAATACATACAGAAATCAGAATTCTGATCTTGCCCAGATTATTAAAAAACTCAACAAATTTTAGCAGATTGTTTATTAATACAAGCACTGTGTGAATATAAGTATTGTGTGAAACTGCCTCATAGTAGATTAAAAAAATCTGACATCTCAATATAAGCTTGAAATTACAGTGAAAAATTCTTTTACCAGACCGTCCTTTGACCTTTAAGCCACCAGCACGCTATGCTATACCCTTAACTTAAATGATCTTAGAAATTTTGGTACGGAGCAGTATGTAAAAATCCTAGAGAACTTCAGTATTGTATGCCCACCTTAGGAAAAAAGATAGCATTTTATAGGTGTATATAAAGCTGGCAAGAAGAATCCACCCAAGGAAGATATTTAGACACTGGAAAGGAATATACAGGAAACAGCTGTTGATATGATGGTGGATTAGAAAAGCCTAAACAAAATAACCAAATGTATCGCTGTAGATTTTAGCAGAACAAAAACTAGCTGTCACAGAAATACTTGAATAAAAATTTTTAAAATGGGGTAGATTTGGGTAAAAAATGGCAGGGTAAAAATATCAGAAAAAAAAGAGAAAGGGAAATAGCTAAGTGTTTGTTAACATGTGATAGTGGCTGGTGTTTTAATTGCTTCTATTAACATCATTTTTCCATTTAGTATAATGGTAGCTATCACTGTGATTGCATACATAATAGGAACCTTGGAGTTCCTTCTCAAGATTACTTCTAATAGTCTACAGAAAATAACCTAGAGATTGTTATTGTATGCCATTAGCTCATTCGGTAGATGAAATAGAATTGAGGAAGATATGAATGTGCCAGTAATCATGTGCTACTGAAAACAGCCCTAATGTTTGCTGTGATTTACTAAACCTGTTCAGAATCAATGCTTTGGAATTTTGAGGCACCTTTACAAACCTTTATGACGTATTTTCCAGAGATGAACAGAAATAGGTAAGAGTTCCAATTTTGTGTTCATCTCCAGTTAAATTCAATTCTCAATTAAACTGGAATCACAGTGAATTGAACCATCTGGACATAATGCAAACAAAGGGGTCTTGCAGTTAACAGTGGCCTCTGAATGAGGTGTGAATGAGTAGGTTGTTCCCAGTTTTAGGTGGCTCATGATCCATACTTTTGCAAGAAGCTTAATTGGGAATGCTACCTAGTAAGTGTAATTACCATTTTTTATTCAGCATTGGTTATTTTTTCTTGACTTTTATTTTTGTCAACTAATTAGTTAAAATGTTTTAATAACTTGTGTTTTCTTGCTCTACAAGCTTGTTGAAGGATTTTCCCGAAGGCAAAATAGGGACTTCTTAAAAGCTTTTAATTGTTTCACTAGTATTTCAGGGGGGGGGGGGGGGGGGGGGAAGCTGTTTTCAGATGTAAATAATTTGACAATTAACCAGGGGTAAAGTCAGACACAAAAATGAATAGATAATCCTGAGGGACAGAGCTCAGAAGAATAGAGATTTGAGTGGAAATTATTCTATTACAATTACATACTTAGTGCTGTGTATTATTTATTCTTGTGGGCATAACTACATGTACACAAACTGAATCTCAAACACCAAAATGTACTCCATCCAGTTCATTATTTACTGACCTTGGGAAGATCCTGAACACCATCTCCAGCTGGTGAGGAATGCCTCTCTAATGAGACATGCTAACATCAAAGGTGTTAGGGCCCTATGTGAAATGGAAGCTAATAACCTCTACTGAGCTGATAAATATGGGTTTCATGCCAGCATTGCCCAAGCTACTGGGGTCAAGTGACATCAAGACTGCAAAAACATGGATGAAAGTAGGGAGGAACCAGTGAGTTTGTGGAAAAGGATAGGGAGGCAATTACAGTAATGAGGTGCTGTGTGAAGCAAAGAAAACTTAATGTCATAATAAAATGAAACTGAGGCAACTGGAGTTTGAAGAGGTAAGGAAGTCTTTCACAGGTGATACAAAACCTCTTTTGTTTTGTTAAGCTGAATGGTGAGGGTGCTCTGTACCCCTCAGAAAATGCTAGAAGAGAAAAGCAGCTCAACATATCTGTATGTGAGGGATCCAAGATGGCATAGTGCTGCTGATAGAATTACAGTGTCTTGCTTTTCTAGCCGCTGATCTGCATATACCCAGCGAGCTGTAATTGCTAACAATTAGCAGATGGGGCTGCACTTTGCTCTGTGTCAGAGGAAATGCACAGCGTGCCCTATAATTCATCTTTCTGACCCAGTTTGTAAGAAACACTTAATACTGGCAGGAACTTCTTTGACAGAAGGCGTGTCAGCAAGAGCTTTTGCTCAATCTCACTTCACTGGCCACAGCAGAAGTCAAAGCTAATGTCCTAGGTAACTGCTGTTCTTGCTGTAATGTTTAAGGCTCACTTTTAGAAAAAGTAAAATCTATTTTCTTTGCATGCAGAAAATATCAAATGGAAGTTCATAGACAACATTATAGACAGCTTGGTAGTTAGCAAATGAAAGTCAGAAACACAGGTAAATGTTTTAATGGCTAAGTAGGAAAAGATCAGAATTAATGCTAAGTTTAAATTAACTTGTTTGTAAGGCAGTATTTGTCTGATACTCTCTTAGTAGTCTAAGCCTATTGAAATGTTTAGGAATGGCTATTAAATTTAAAAATCAAAATAGATACTTTGTTTACTTTTGATCATGTCAGCTGACTTGCCACAGTAACATCCTTCCTGCCAGTCCAACTCATTGAAAAGGAAGAAAAAGCTGTAAGCACCTCCCTCTTCAGATGAATAGCAGTATTAAATACAATACTCTTACCAGTTGCTTCACAGTTTAAATATCAATGCAGTTCTTAGAGTAAATTAAGACTTGTCTAATGTGCAATGCAGTGATATAGTAGGAGCTAGAATCTGTCTCTACTGTTGCAGTTCTACCCCAGTCAATATACTGTATTGACTTCTCCAGTTTAAGATGTATTTAAAAAAACATAGTTAAGTACTTAAAGTCAGGAACTATAATGAAGTTGTTTAATAACAAAAATGATTATTGGAAGTCTCTAGATTTGTGTGAATCTGCTAGGTTGTACTTTTAATTGTAATTCAATTAAAAATGATGGATTCAATATCCACATGGCTAAAAAGGAATCAGGTTGATGTAGATATGTTAGCTAGGCATGGCTGGAAACAGTAAACACAGCTGCAGTTAGCATTCTGCCGGACAGGAAATTCTGATGCATTTGCATTGATGCTGATGTAGAGAACTGTTCTGAATCACAGATATCCATACAGGATATTCCTCATCTGCTGTCACTTATTTCGCCCTACTTGGTATATTTGGACATAAACTGTAAAAATGTGGGGTATCTGTGTAAAAAAAAAAAAAAAAAACCAAAAAAAACCCCCACAAACCACCACAAAAAACCCCACCCAAACCCTAAATGGACAGCAGCCACTTTTCCCAAGCCTCTACTGTTTTGTACTTGTTTTTTTCACTCAAAATATTCTCATTCTGAGGTTACTTGCAGTTCTTGCTCAGAAAGTTCCTTAAAGTTGACAGGGAATTTTGGTCACATCAGAGCAGATGCAGTAACAGGGAAGAAATCTTCAAGAATTGTTGTGGGATTTCCACTTCATTATTCATGTTACACAGGGATTTCCCCTGTTTTCAACTCCTGTGGAAGAAATAGTAACTCTTAGGGGTGCTTGTGGGACCTTTGTGAATTCCTAGCCGTACTTAAGATTCAACCCCTCAGTGCCCTTACTCTTCCCTTTATTGCCCCATCTATTCCTACAGCCTTGGTCTGATAGGTAAACAGGTTTCTCTGTGAGCCAACACAAGACAAGGAAGATGATGGTCCCTGAAAGTCTTCACTAGTCACTGTTGTGTCAAATCAGCCCATATTCAGAAAAGTCTAGTTTTGACTGCACTTTCATAACCCTGCTGTGGATCCCAAGAATCCACACTTGCTTCCTGTTTTGCCCTCTTCTGAAGTTTTACCAGACCAGGCAAAGGCCTAGCAACCCGGCAGTGCAGATCAGTAGGCAAAAACAGCAGCAAGAGCTTTCTCTGCCACCTCTTTCCTTTGCTTATGTAGGAGAGGAAGAGAAAACCACTGTGTCTCACATCAGCTAAAGATGGGTAGATTGTTCATACTCTCCTCCCAAAACAGTCCTGTCCCTTGACTCACTGTGGGCAGGGCTGACCAGAAATCTTTTGACAAACTCTGACGAGGTAAATGTGCCTGCACACAGTTACGCCTTCCTGCTCTCTACAGACTTAAAGCATCACTTTGTGTTTTAGCAACTCTCTTTCAGTTTTTATTTTGCAACAACGGGCACAGGAAATCATGCTATGAAGAAAACAAGTTAAAGTGAGAACATGAAGTAATTCTGTAACTTGCAGATTTGGGGTCTAGGCACATATTGTTTATAATTTCTATGTCTCCTGTGTAGAATCTTTGTGGTGTCAAAGGAAATGCTTTACCAGTAGAAGAATAAACACTACACTTCAAATAACAAGGTTAATCTCTAAATCTGTTCTTTCAGTAGTAGTAGGCCACACATTATTCAATCCTGACAGGTCTGTTATAGGGAATGGAGATGTGAAAGAACAAGACTGTTCTCTGTGCATTTTTCAAATTATAAAAAGGATAATTTATTTCAAAAATATTCCTAATATGCATTCCTAGAAGAGTTAAAGATATTATAACTTTAGTAATAAAGTTTCTGCATTTTATTGTTTCAAAGTAAAGGAATCACTCAAACTAGCTTATAGTTCTATTACAGCCAAAATAAGAGTATTTTATTGCCCAAGGAGAAGATAGGGATATCATTTCAAATTGAATCATACCACTTAGGAGACCTGCATATACACTAATGAAATGTGAAAGCTAGGAGGGTGATCTTTAGGAGGTGTACAGTGCTGGGATTATGAAAGGAAGAGCAAAGATGGGTTGTTACCATGTCAGGTGGCCCACTGGTTTGCCAACTGAGGAAGTGGTACTGGTCTAAACATATACCTCACTATATACCTCCATATGTAGCACTCCATCCAGGTGCTCCACCTTGGGGGCAAAGAAGTGGAGGGAGGAGAATTTCAGTCAGCTCCCACTTTGAGACACAAGCAATCGCTTGCTACCAGCCTCCTCTATTTCTGGGTCAGTTGACTCAAGTTGCCAACTTCCTCGGCTGGTCCTGGCTTGTAATAAAGTTCCTGGATTTACCTCTAAGTGTAGTCATAAACTTGCTTTTAGGAGATTTCCCAGGTTAAAAGTGCTAAAATAATGCAGCTAAATAGATCAGAAGCTACAGGTTATAGTGATGTTGCCTTACCATTCGAAGTAGAGCTATGACTTCCAAGTATTTCATGGATCAATACTCATGAAGACTCCTGACAGCTATGCTAAAAATGGAGGTCTTCCATGTTCAGTTCGGGGTCAGAAAAACTATTCAAAAGACACGTATTTTTTTTTCTACCTTTTAATTCATTTCAAGGGATGTCTGTCAAACAAGGGCTGAGCAATCAAAGGCAGACAGCTTCCTCTCCTATGGCAAGTTGTCTCACCTGTCTTAGATGGTTGTATTTTAAATAACTAGTTTGCATCACTCTGCAGTGGAGCACAAGTCAGAGAGTGAGCTGGTCCAGAAGAGTCACAACTGGTCAGGCCTGGCTACACCAGAAGGTACCAACCATGTTCCTGTGACATTCAGGTATCCTGCCAGTGCCTACAGGATGAACACTAAAGGCAACTGCACAATTCCTAGTTTGTTCAATTTCTTCTAGTTATTACTATATTGTAAATAGCTACCCTTTCAGCAATTTGTTCTGATTGATGTTTGTGTAAACCTGAAAATGAGGTAAATATTCTTACGCTTGGTTTGACAAAGTGTAAGCTACAGAAACTACAGAACTTCTTCACCAGTTTTGAGGCCTCTTTGTCTGAGGGGGGTGGGAGAGAAAGACAACCCCAAACTTATATGACTGGTTTTGGACACCTTTTCTGAAACTTTCTCTTGTACTAATCTTCAGTTCTAATAAGGAACTGTAAATCATCTGTGATAAAACCAGCTTACAATGTAGTTCATAACGGTATTGCGCATCATTTGTCTAAAATATAATAGTCTTTCTGCAGGAACAGTGACCAACAGTAACGCTGAGAATGCATGCATGGTGTAGATGACAGTAAAACCATCTAAAACTGTTTAATCAAACCTGTATCTCAATGTTATAAAATCTCAGTGTAAAATATTTTTTCAGAAATTTGTGAGCCAACTGGTGTTATTAACATGTGACTACTACATGGGCTATCAACTTCTATTAGCCAGTCTCCTGAATTCCTAGAAATTGCTTTATGCTAAAGTCATTACTGCCTAATTAGAGCCCACAAGAAACAAACTGATGAGCCAGGGAAGTTCCATAGTATTGCATGCACAATTGCATATTATATACTGTTGCCAGATACTGGGAGCTTAGGGGTTGGTTAGTCAGGCTTTTACAAAAATGCTTTTGTAGTTGTCTTTAAGGGCTGGTAGTTTACTGGCAGTTATTTCACCCATGGATCATCAGATTCTTATTCAGATCCAAGACTCCGGATTTTCCCCTTGCTCTTTCTTATTTCTTTTGTTTCACAGGAGGACTGTGAGTTCACTCTAAAGATCTGGTTTGGGAAGGAAAGACTTGATTTTTTGCTGAAGAGGTGTAATTGTGAGAATCAAACCA
This sequence comes from Chionis minor, assembly GCA_013398295.1. Classification (NCBI taxonomy): domain Eukaryota; kingdom Metazoa; phylum Chordata; class Aves; order Charadriiformes; family Chionidae; genus Chionis; species Chionis minor. The sequence continues at coordinate 798,147 of VZSF01006551.1, forward strand.
AATTATTTAACTATGCAACTTTGTTTAAAAAAAAATATCCCCGGAATGCAAATTACATACTAATATTTCAGAGTCCATTTATTTCCCTGATCTTTTACTTAGCCATTCTCTTCAGTTTCACATATGGGGAAAAGGTCACGATTGGAATTTTTTCTAATCTTGGACCATTAGGTCAAATACTATATCCAGCATGTGGGTTAAAAAAACTAATCTGTTTAGCTGTTACTTTGATGTTTTTCCAAGTGATTCCAGTCACTTTTACTGCACTGTTTTGTGGTGGGTAGGTTTTTTGGGGTTTTTTTACTATATGTGTAAAACTAAAGATACTTGAAAAAATGCTGCTGCAATTTAATTTATACGACATGGAAGCGAAGCTGGATTTAGTTTGAGATTTTGCAAAATGCTTTGTCAATAAACTACATAATCTATTAAAGCAGATCCGGTCCCGTATGTTAATGCGGTATCTGATGTTTGAAACGCGAGTGGCTGGAGATAGCTTAAGGACAATAGCTCAGGCAAGCAAACTGCTTGTCATCATTCGCTTTTCAACAACCAGGTCGCCCCCCTCCCTGCGCTCCTCTTTCCCCACTAAACCTCCCCAGAAAGCTGGATTTCGCGTTAATGTGGGTGTGTCTGGCTTTCACCTCCTTCGGAGAGAAGCTCTCCTCTTTCTTCCTCCCCGGAAAGGCAGCAGTGTGTGGCTGGGGTGCGGATCGCGCGATTAATCCCTCATTTTTCTCCTCAAGGGCGTCAGCGACTCCCCTTCCCCACCCCTCTTCCCCCCTTCTTCCTCCCCCCACGAATTTTTCCCTCAAGGCCACTTTATTATTTTTTTTTCCTCACCCAAGGGGGGAACGGAAGAGCATCTCCCTCCCGCGCCCCGGGGGCAGACCTGCGTGTGCCAGGGCCCCGCCGCTTCTCCTCCTGCTGCTGCTGCTGCTGCGGGGCAGAGGCCGCCCG
>VZSF01006551.1:799480-902893 GCA_013398295.1 Chionis minor
GGGGGGGGCGAGCAGGGGGATTCTCTTGTGTGCGGGAGCAGCCGGGGGGGGGACTTAGCTGTGAGTGGGGGTGGGTCTGTGCCTCCCCTCGTCTGGGTTCGCTTTTGTGGGGAAGGGGCAGGATGGGCTTGCAGAGTTTTACTGGAATTTCGCCTTCCTTTCTGAGGAGCTGCCGCTGCTGAAGCCGATTTTTCCTTCCTTTCTTTTTTTGTCTGATGCAGAATCGCAGTAGCTAGGCAGCCTCCCTCTTTTCTTCCTCCCTGCTACCCCCTCGGTATGTAGGAAGGGAGAGGCATCAATGGAAAGGATGAAATAAGCGTAGATGGACTTTCAAATGCATTTTTTCTTGAAAGAGGAAGATAAATCCCGGTTGTCAGTGCACTGACTTTTTTTTGTTGCTGTTGCATTGCTTGGTAAAAATGGGGCTCGCTTACTCCGACTAAATCCTTGGAGCATTTCAGAGAGTTGCTACAGTGAAAGACTTCTCGTATTTTTTGCATCAGAGGAGCTACATTGATGTTAACCATTTTTTTGTAAAATGGAGAACGAAATATTCACACCCCTGTTGGAGCAGTTCATGTCTAGCCCTCTTGTCACCTGGGTAAGCGTTCATTTTTCCTCACACATTATTCATTTTTTTGCTCATTGTTTGAAGATAAATGCCTTGCGGCAGAAAACGAGGTGGAGTTAGTGTCACGATGGTGATGATTATGTTTTAGGTTAAGACATTTGGACCGTTAGCTGGAGGAAATGGGACCAACCTGGAGGAATATGTGGCACTAGTGGATGGCGTGTTTCTGAACGAAGTCATGCTGCAAATGTAAGTGTGTGCAAGTCGTGCCTTGGGTTTAATTTTTGCTGTTGTCTTGGTTCTCTTTTGTATTTCGCCTCCTTGGGAAAGCTCTTTTTCCCCTCCATATTGGTATTGGTAAATTTCTTTCTTTTATACTTGAAGTAGTCATGTGGTCAGTTAAGAGGAGACTTCGGAGCATAGCAGATACTCTTTACAGTTTAATGTCCAAGTGATGTATTTGCAGGATGTGTAGTGTAATGCACACTGAATCACGATGTATAGAACTTACTGGAAAATTGGATGACTGTAAATAGCTTCCTGGATTTCCACTGAGAAGCATAAAGGTTCATTCTACCACAAGTCATGCTGACAAACAAAATTTTGAATTAATTTGCTTGGCTAATAAGATACTAATACGTATCTTGGTTCATGTGACATACAACTTAAGGATCATATTCGAGTCGCATAATGTTCTTTACTGAGCAAACGGACCATCCTTTAACTCCTTCGTCTTTATTTTTCACAGTTCCAAATTAGAGTAGATAGCAGTTGTGCAGTAAAGTTGGTATTTTAGTTGAGAGTTTTCTGGCTATGAACTGCAGAAGAAACATTTTTATATGGTTTTATAAATTGTGTATTGAACGCTCCGATTGTTAGAAAAATGTCTTTATATATAATTATAGTGACTTTTTGTTAATCATAGTTTTGACTGGAATGTTGCCCACTACTGCAATGCTAGAGTAACACTTTTGTCAAATGTCTAGTGATATAATCATAAAAATGTTACTAGTGGAAAAAATTTCTCCATAACTTTTTTCCTATGTTTTAAGTCTCTACAGAGTAATACGTCTTTTGTTTGTATAGGTATGAAAATATGTAGGCTTGTGGATGGCTGGATAGACACATCAGTGCGTGAGCAGCTTGTGATGACAGCTGTTCCTCAGCAACAGTGCTCAGTGATGGGCATCCTTTTACTCTGTTTATAGTTTTTAGTCATATTTAGTACTTTAAAAGCTTTTGCTGTTGGTATTCAGCTTGTATAACTAATCTATGTAAAAAGATCTGCACATTACCACATTTAAGTTTGAATTAATATCCTTTTGAAACCGGTGTGTTCTTTGTCACCTACTTCTGTGAATTCCTAGTATTTACTTCTGTAATATTGAGAAATATGGAAAACTTGGTGGAATTGAATTTTTTGCAGAGAATCTTGAGCGTATTTCTGACATATTTTAATAAGAATTTTGAGTGAGGTATTGACTGAAGCATACTATTTTTATTTTTACAATTTATTTTTTTTCTTGCACTACATATAAATTATGCAGTTTGTCAATTCTGACCGTGCATCTAACATGTAGAGCTTCTATTTGGTAAAAATGTTTGACAGCTGGAAGGCATATTTAGTACTGGAACAAGGTGGTTTTGAAGAATTTATTCTTGAAATTTAACCTTCTCAGCAAGTTTTTGGAATGTTAACAGTATAAATTGGAATCTGATACATTATGTGGGATATTTGCATGTGAAATGGAAAGCTGCAGAGAGGGGACTTTGTCATGCTTAAGGCACTGTGTGTTGAATTTGGCTTTGACTTTGTATGTGCATCTTTGACCCCATACTGTGATTACTGTAGTTTACTTAGGAGGAGTTATGTGTGAACATATAAAAAATACACATGGGAGATGTAAATTGAAAATAAAATTGTTTGGTAGTCAGAACAATTAAAAACTGCCTTAAACTGGAGGTGTGTGTAAAAGGACTGGTACACAAATAAAATTCACTTTACAAATACGTAACTACAGTGGAAGGTGTATTTTATTTAAAATACATTTTGGGGGGACTGAAATGTGTTTCCATTGACTACTGCTTAGAATTGAACTTTCCAGAACTGTATTCTTATTTTGGAGGGGGTTTATTTGTTTTGGGCTTTCTGGCAGGATTGAAAGAGGAAAAAATGTTTCATGTTTTGCAGACAGATTCCATCTCTGGTGAAGCTACTGTGGAAATCTGTGTTAACTTCTAGTCCTGTTCACTTTGAATATCCACCTATTAAATATGTATCTTCATTTGCAAAAATATTTAAAAATGTAGCTCAACAAATCATCAATAGTACTTATTTTCAGTATTTTCTAAGTATGTCTCTTTTTTCCTTTCAGTCTTAACTGCCATATGTTGAGGAAATGTGGCAGAAATATTTGTATCACATGACTTCAAAAGCAAAATATTTTTCTTCTGAATGTTGTTTATCTTTTTAAATTTTTTTTTTAAAGCTCTCAATGACTGACTTCATATGAAAACTAGAGAGCTGTGGTTAGGAACTATGGCGTTCTGGAACTCTTAGAAGCTGTAGAGAGATGTTGTTCTTGCAGAAGTCACCAGGAGTGCCATTCATAGAAATATGTGAAAAGTACCACTAGAAGTTGGGTTTTTTTAACATGACTTGCTGTTATATGGTGCTTGTTTTTTACTCTGGTTTTGAGTTATTTGAGGCTGTTAATGTTTCGGTGTGAGAATACAGCTAGTGCGTACCTGTCAGCCAAGGACTTTGTGATGTGGTGGTGTTGTTGGTCAGTTCCTCTGGTTGGAAAGACATTGCAGCACTAGATGCTTAAAAGGGCATTAAAAGTACGAGTAAGTGGAGGCTGTTAGAGGTGTTGTGCTCCTCCTTTGTGTATACTTTAATATTTACTTTATTTTTGCCAAATGTTGAAAAAACAAATTCAGTGACTGTGAAAGTGAGTGTTAATATTGAATTAGACATGGTTTGTAAACAGTTACACAATGAAAAAAGTGGCTTTGTTACTTAGAGAAGATTTTTTGTTCAGTTAAAAAAGAGTTAATCCTGCCCCCTATCAGGGACAAGTGAGAGTTTGTTAGTACAGCATTTGTTTCTCCTTGTGCTTGTCTAGACCAAATTTATTTTCAACAACAATTGTAATGATTCAAGCAGAGGAAATAAATGTCAGCGTTGGAATACTTACAGGATAATGGTACCGAGGTGGTCGGGTTTTATCAGCATTGAGTTTATTAGTACCTCGTACGTGACAGACACTAATTCATTACATTCCTTGTATGTCTTTTGCTTTTGAGTTTTTTAATGTTTTAGTACATGTGAAGATTACACAGATTCCATTCAGTGTCCAGTTACATCTGAAGAGCTCTTCCTTTGCTGGAGATGCTACAGGCCTATTTTATTATTATTTTTAAGATTTTATTTAAGGAGAGTTCCAGTGTTATAATATTAGCTCCTAACTTGAGAGAATGTCTCTCATTTCCTGTTTAAATTTAGGTCCAGTTCTTCAAAAGTATTTGGTTACCTACCTTCTGCTGGGATCAGTCAGTATCTGATAGCTCTGGATAGAAACCCATCTGTCTTTCTAAATCTGAGCCTTTATCTTTGTGTTCTTTGATACAAAAAGGGGTCATGCTTCTTGGAAATAAATCAGAATGCAAGAGATCACTGCAGTGGTGTTCTGCCATGGCAGAGGTAGAGGAACATACCATGAATACTTCATACCTTTGCTATACCTCTGTATCATAATAGTTCTAACATTATGGAGTGCTCATATACTTAAATAAAATATGTATACTGCTAAAATAAATGAAACAGTATAATTCAATGGATTAGTCACTTGATGCACATCTAGATGCAATTACAGTAAAATAATACTTATAATACTTAGTTGTCCTAGAGATATTTTTCCAGAACCAAACAACACCTCATTTTTTAATTTTTTTTTTTAAGTCTTAGTATTGTACTATTTATATACTCTCCTGGTCCAAAAAGTTCAAGGTGTTCTTACAGAAACACTAATTTTCTGAGGGTTTTTTTTATTTTCATGTCTGACAGGTCTTGTTCTCTGATATTTGTTAATTGAATTCCAATAGGATTGTGTAAGAAATGCTGAAAGTCTTGTAGTACGAGCTGTGGTTTCCAAACTGACAAGAGTCTTACTAGTTCCTTTGAATAAAAATAGACAGCTGCAAGTAATTACAAGATCGGGACTTTCATTACATTTAGTACCACCATTAATATTTGGTCAAGTAACAAAGACTTGAAACTGTATTTTAGTTTTAATGGGTTTATTTTAGTATGCTTTTTGTTTATGGAAATGGATCTGTTTTAAAGGAACTATCGGACAAATACTGTATGCAGAATAGGTAATGTATAGAACCAAACTCTGGAACTTAGATTAATCTCTCATGTGGAGAACCTGTCTGCTTTCATCACAGTGTGCCATTCATAACTTTGATCTTAATTGAATATGTTAATCAGTACTATCCATATCAGTTGTTGCATCCAGAAATGCTGAAAACTACTTGAAAGGATGAGATATCTTATTGTTCTCTGTTTTTCTCCCTTTTGTTGTTCTCCCACTATTTTCACTGACTGGATTCACATGCAGGCCTTTCATGCCAGTAGAATTTTCCAGGTGGACTGGCTGACTGTTTTCTTCCACCACTCCGATGGTGTGTGCCTAGAATGTGTAGACTGCTTCATTGACTCCTTTTCTGAGCTCTTAGTCTTTAGTAGTACGATTTTGTCCAAACAGTTGAGCTTGCCAGCCCATACTTCTGGCTTGCCTATATCTTTCCCTGAAAACTGGACTCCATCTCTAGTGCTTGAGCCAGCTGCCTGGCTCAGTGAAAGAGCACAGGAACATGCACTCCAATCCAATTAACTCTTTCTTGTGAAGAAGACCAAATAGCAAGAGGCAGCTTCAGCCAGGGTCTGACTGGGTGGAGAAATGGAAAAAGGTTTTGGGGAAAATGAAATTGGGGAGTTTGGCAGTAGAAATATGAGCATGTGTTTTAGAAAAAAGTTGAATATTATGAAGCCTGCACCTTTCTTACTTTATTGAAGTGAATGGATTTGATTTACACTTTTCGGATGTGCTCTGTCAGGCTTCCACAGATGCGAGGTAGATCTTGCTCTAGTAGTTTGTAAGAGTTGTTGCTCTTAAGAGTGATTTTTGTGGCAATGGGGCCTAGATTTATCTTAAGGAAAGTTGAATTTATAACATGCAGGTTTTTTGCAAAGGAGCAAGTTCTTTAATAAATGGTCCAGCAGAATGTGCACCGTGGTCAAGATTGTGGAAATTACAACCTTTTGATTGCAAAACAGGAAAAGATAGTTCTTATAGTGTAATGATGCTTAATTTTAGACTTGAACATCTGCCTGCTGTGAGCTTTGAATTGGGCAAATGAGGTGGATGTAGGCTGATATCTGTACTTCTGAGGTGCTTGGGTTTTTGATAGCTAAAGGGAAAAAAAGCATGGCTTGAGCATGGAATGCTTAAAGTGTTTGATCTTCGCTTATGTCTCTGTTTAATTAGGTTTTTTGCGTGCTTTTGTATCCTTTTCCACAGTTGATGTCTACTTTCCTTCACCCCGTCTGCTCTGGTTTATTTCTGTGCAATGGACTATTCTGTGGTTCACTCTTGTTTCATACAGTATTTTGAAGATTAGAAAGTAAATAATCTGATCTTTGTCTGCACATATACATCCACTTTTTTTGCTTTCTTCTTCATGTGCTGTCTTCAGTATCTTTTTTTGACTATGGCTCCATATTTCTTTTGGTAGTGGTATTACTTACCCTGTCCTCAGCCTAGGCTAGTAGCTGGGGGCAGGGAATAAAGGCTGACTTAAAAAACGTTTCTTAATACGTACAGCGGTGCTGTATTGAGTCTGTAGAGTCTACTTACCTGTTGCGTAAATAGCAATCTTAGTTGAAAGGTCTAAAATCAAAATACTCTGGCAAGGAAACAACGTATATTCACTATGGCTTTCCTGTTTTATTTTCAGTGTTTTGCATTTCGCTCACATTCTACATGCTGTTTTAAAGCACTCAGATACAGCCGCAGAGCACAGTGCAGCACGACTGCATAGTGCTGCCCTTACCCAAGGCAGTTGGCTTTAGCTGAAGTCACCGGACCAGGTGGGGAATGCCACAGCCGTGACTTTGAGCCAGAGGAAGACGTGTCTCAGTTTTGCACTAGTGGCTGTGCTCTGTGAGAGATCGTGGTTGTGTAGCTCATCTAGGCATCACTTGCCCTTAGCAGCCCCCAACATTGTGAGGCTGGCTGAGCTTTCCAGTTATGGCTGGCTGTAATATTCCTGTTTGTGGGGCAAACTTTGCTCTTTACCTGTCTCTGCTTCCATGCTGCCGTTGTCCTGGCTCCTTGTGTTGTAAGGAAGGACAATACACAACTTGTTTTGCTCTAATTTTTATACCACAAAGATTGGTTTGCCCAGGTAGCTGAGACATGTTGAGCCGCCCTGCAGTGTTGCCGTATCTGTTGGTAGTATAGCAGCAGTAAACTCCAGAGTTTTAGGTTAGCTATAAATATCTTACCTGGGCTGATCAGCTTGCATCTTTCACTGGCAAGGCTGTATTTCTTCAGGTTCCATGGCAAGTTTGGGGATCTCTGCACCACAAACCTTTGCAAAGTATTGCTGTGCTCTGACCTTTCTTTCAAAAACTAATCTAGTTAACTGACAAATTGGTTGCTAAATCAAGCACATCTTAATCCTATGCTAAATTTGAGAAGCTTACTTCTAGATTTTCCTCATTTGTTTCTTCTCTTAAGAAGGGGCATTTTAGCTTTGTGTTCTTTCGTATGTTCCTCTTATTTTTGGTTCCTCCTCTTTTTTCTCTAAATAACAATTTGTTGCCTTCCTTGTGTTTCATATTGTACCGCTTTTCCCTATGTAGTAATTATTTAAGGATCAAGACATTTTTTCGAAATACTGCTTTGTTAGAGCACATGACCTCAGTGGTCAGAGATTATTTGGTAATAACTGTGTGGCAGTCTCTGTTTGTTTGTTTGCCTTGTTTTACAGTCTGGTATTTATGCCTTAAGATGCTCCAAAGAGACCCGGCCTTTTAGGCAGTTGTTATTCAGGAGTATTTACAAAATGCTCCCCCTCCCCTTCGTTTTACTGGACTAATTGATGTTAAGGCATTGGATCGAAGTAATGCTACTGCTTGACCCAAACTCGGTTGGTGTGCTTTCCCATTGGCTTACTCTGAGGAAAAAGCAGAAATTATCTTATGTTGTATTTCTGGATTGGGAAATCGTAAGGGATGAACTTGTAAGTGGCTTGTATTATATTCCTGGCTGTTGAGTGAATCTTTCTATCTGTGTTGCACATTGATATACTCAAACATTTGCTTCCTTCTCTATAGTGATAAGAGATAAGAGTCCATTTAGGTTTATTACAGAATTTTATCTTATTTGAAGCTGCGGGGAAATATTTGCTCTAGTTTTTGTTTGTGTGGTATCTTTGTTTTTCTTAAATAAGCCCTTGAGCAAAGATGTCTGGTGTAATTTCCCAGTAGCTTGGGAATGCACTTGCTGTACATTTAGAGTATTGTGTATGCCAGAAAAAATAAAATACAGATACTAGTTGATGTATGATAGAATGTAAACAGATGTCATACTTAAAATGCTGGTTTGCACCTGAGGAAGGATATTAATGTTATAAGATTAAAAGAATGCTCTTCTTTTCCAGGCCCTTAAAAGTATGCTTATCTTGTAGCTTTGGGTAGTTAAAAGGGGTAAGGTCCTTCATGTACTGCTCTATTTATATCTAAATCAGTAGGGGATTGTACATGTGTTGATGTGCATACAAAATTTGCAACACATTTCAGTTAGCGTGCTGAAGCAATGAAGTTGCTCACATGGATAAAATTTTTGCAAGAAATGTAATTTATTTTTCTTTGGCAGCTCCTGCATATCCAGGAGCCTTGCATTTGAATTTGTCTCATTCTCTGGAATAGTTTGTGCACTTGGTGGTCTAAAAGTTGGTATGGAAAAAGATGAAGATGTATATTTTATTGTTACTAATTTACTTGTAGAAGTTTGATTGTACTTCATAAGCACAATAACTTCATATTGTACTTCTAGAGTCATAGTGTTCTAACTAGAAGTATTTAATGGAAATCTATGTGTCACTGTTTTTGCAACTTAAAATCTTTTTAGTCACCGAAACTGCAATATTCAGGTAGATTTGGTGCCATTTCACTAGGCTGATCTCATGTCAGTATTTCCTGCATTTTTTAATGCTTAGTGTGCTGAGATGTTTGCCTATGGTCAGACTATTTTGAATCCTGAAGTACTGACTAATTATTTTTGAGAATTTATGGCTTCAGTAAAGTTCAAAGTAAAGAATAAAATGAGTAAACATTTTTTCCAAATCTTCCAAAAGAGAAATTATTTTTGTAGTGCTATGATTATCAAATAAAGCAAAGTACATAGTGCTGTGGTGCTGGAAGTGGGTTAGGGTAGAAGAGAAATACTCGTATACTCAAACTTAGTATCTTCATAGGGTTTTTTTAAGCTTAAATAAAGACTGCATAAATGTGTATTGCTTTTAAATCCTATTTATTTTCCCTTACATGAATATTTTAAATATCTTAAAAAGCATGTTAGCTCCACAAATGTCATTTGCTAAGGATAAGTGTTTATTTGCTTCGTATCTACTGCTTGCTGCCTCCCATCTGACAACTTTTTGGCCTTATTCTGCCTTTTTTATAGCTTTTTCTGATGTTTCTTCCAAATGACTACCTGTATGTTTGCAGAATGTTCTTTCCAAGGTAGATTGTAAAGATATTTTCTCACTTTAATGCCCTCTGATGTTTGGTATCAAGTCATGCTGCATCTTGTGATCCAGATCTGTGAGTGCTTGCTTATGTAAAGCTGATCTTACTGTTGTCACAGGATTACTGTGGGTGTAAACGTTTGCCGTGTTTTAATGGTAAGTTACATCGAGGTGTTAATCACGAAGTCCAATAGTTTTCAGTTACTCTGTTATTTAGTATTGGACTGAATAGATCTTAAAATTTGAACTCATTTGAGAAGTAAAAAACTTCAACCTTGAGAGGGAAAATAACAGTGCTTAAAGCAGAAAGCAAAACTTCAGTATTCGTTATCCTCAGTACTGTGTTTCTGTGGTGTGTGTGTCTTCTTTCTTGCTTGATCTTTGTCAACCGTATGCTCTTGCATCCTGTGCTGCCTTTTTGTTTTAGTTTAATTTGGAAAGTACTATAGTGCACGTACTGCATCAGTCTAATTTTACCTTTTCAAGCAATATTTGCCTTTTGTAATTGAAGACACAAAACCAACCAAACAAAAAAAACACCCAAAAAGCAATACAGGAAGACTGTTGTTAAGATATTTTTATATGTTGAAGAGTATTTGTCAGACTTCCTGGTTCTCATCTGTGTGCTCAAAAAGAGTTTTGTTTCTCAAGTGGTTTCTTCTAGGAACTCTCAATTATTCAATACTCAGGAGTGTTTATTTTGTGACATTGTTAAGTGTTCTGTGATGCTCTGAATCCTATAGATTTTTCTTTCCATCAGTAAAACTTTTAATTTGGTGGAAACTATCTTGCCTTTCACTAGCTGCAGAGCAGAGGCTGCTCTGTGTTCTCATTGCTTGTTGCAGGGACCTCACCCAGGTTACTCGGTGCAACGAGTAGTGATTCACTGTTTTCAGTCTTTGGCAGAAAGTTGGGGTTTTTTTGACATAGTACCTTTTAGTGTGATAGTAAAAGCGTACATCTGATAGTCAAGTTGAAACAATAGTAGTAAAGCTGTTTCATACTGTGTAATGATAAAGACATCTGTTGCTCTGGAAGCTTGAAGTTATGGAATTTTGGGGGGTGTTAATTCAGCAATACAAGTATGTGTTTAGTAAATGACAGATGAACTGTTCTATTTCCTCTCCTATTTTCTCATATATTTTGCTCACCTGCATGCATCTTCCTTATTACTATCAAGGAAAACATGAGCCAGCAACGTGCGCTTGCAGCCCAAAAAACCAACTGCATCCTGGGCTGCATCCAAAGAAGCGTGGCCAGCAGGTCAAGGGAGGTGATTCTGCCCCTCTACTCTGCTCTGGTGAGACCCCACCTGGAGCACTGTGTCCAGCTCTGGAGCCCCCAACATAGGAAGGATGTAGACCTGTTGGAACAAGTCCAGAGGAGGGCCATGAAGATGATCGGAGGGTTAGAGCACCTCTGCTATGGGGACAGGCTGAGAGGGAGAGTTGGTGGTGTTCAGCCTGGAGAAGAGAAGGCTCCGGGGAGACCTTATTGTGGCCTTTCAGTACTTGAAGGGAGCCTACAGGAAAGATGGGGACCAACATTTTAGCAGGGTCTGTTATGATAGGACAAGGGGTAACAGTTTTAAACTAAAAGAGGGAAGATTTAAATTAGATATTAGGAAGAAATTCTTTACTGTGAGGGTGTCCAGGGAAGTTGTGGATGCCCCATCCCTGGAAGTGTCCAACGCCAGGTTGGATGGAGCTTTGCGTAACCTGGTCTAGTGGGAGGTGTCCCTGACCATAGCCGAGCGATTGGAACTAGATGATCTTTAAGGTCCGTTCCAACCTAAACCATTCTCTGATTCTGTAAAAAGAGAAAGGCCAAAAAAATAAAATAAAAGGGCTGTTCTGGTCTCTGCTTTTTTACAACCCTGGGAGGGAGAAGTTAAAGGTCAGTCACCAGACCTTGAATATACTGTGATTTTTGTCTGGCTGTTTGCACATTCACGTGTAAACATGTGAGTGTACAGATGCATGGAATGTCTCTTTGTGCAAATAATAGCACTAAAAGCAGGACCATCCAGCAGAGCAGTTGTTGCTCAGAGAAGTCCTGAGGTTATGAGGTGCAGCAGTTTCATACTGAAGGAGAAGGGAGAGACAGGGTTACTTGGCACAAGGGCTTGTCACACTGCTTCAGCTATAGCTACTCCAGCACACTTCAGCCGTGAGTAGTTAGGCAGCTCCTCTGCTGTGAGTGCCACAAGAGAGCTTAGGCACTGTGTAGCTACCCTGGTCAGCCTGGTCAGATGCTGCAAAGCTACGGCAGGGAGTAGGAAAGCTGTCTGCATATGCTCAGTACTCGTATGTTCTTGGCAGTGTTCCATGTGATCCCACCAGCCAGTCCATTTGTTGTAGGCCACTCGGTCATGTTTTTTAAAGTAGGCATAGGGCTTCAGCCTCCTAATAGTTTATGATGTTGGACATAGTCCTAGGAAATGGGGTTTTGTGCAAGGGCCAAAAGGCTTTTGGTGTTAGACCTGCTTCCTAAAACTCACATTAGCAGGAGCCAAAAGACCTTTGATACAACTATTGAACTTTTGGCACATACAGTCAATCTTTGTTAAGTGCAGAGTTAGCAAAGTATCCTTAAATTGAGCTATTAATATGCAGCTTATTTTGTGGTAAAGGATATCTCAGCATTTGTAGTGCTATCTTCAGATGTTTGAGCAGATGTCTGCAGAACTGCATGACCATTTTAACTTTGCATTGATGGCTGCTCAAACAGTATTGTCTCAAGGGTAGAAATACAGGCGCTTTACAAGTAAGAGGTAAATTGTCTTTTTATTGGGCATTTATGACAAAGAAGAGTGGTTAGTATAAATCACAACATTTGCTTGTTTATTTCAAGTTAGGATTAGAGCATCCTTTTACTGGATCCTGTGTAGGTGCACAAAGATACAATGGCTTAGCAGGATTCAAAAGTGAACACTTGGGCGACTTTGGAATGTGCATCCCTTGTGTCTTCAGCAAGTCAGACTGCGGCTCTCCAGTTGTAATAGTCATGTGTGCGTTGTGTGATAGCACCAGGTCATCACATTATTGAGTATCATCAATACATTGCAGCCTCAGGGCTTGCGTGTCTTGCATGATGCTCTTCAAGAGGTAGAAGGATTTTATTGCCATCTGTTTTTCAGATAAGAATGTGCCAAGTTAGTTCTCTGCACACTCCAACAGTGGATAGTCTTGTGTCATTAATTATTCTTTAGGGAAGTCATCCATTTAAATCCCTTTCTATCAACATAGAAATCCTGATGAGCATGTGCCAGAGGTATAGAAATGGAGTTACAATTTTTTTTTTCTTTGTCTTTTTGATAGGTTTAGCATGGAGGTAGTCTTTGGCAGCAGAATTTGATCATATTTATAGATGCAGGAGGACTTCGAAGTGTGCCGTCTTGTACCAACATTTCTAGAATGTGTGTGATCGTAAGGTTCAGATACTGACAATATTGTCCTTCAGAATCTGCCCCATTCTTTGATACTGTAACTGTGGCAGACCGAGCCTTTGCCAATGATTGATGATTTAAAAACTGATTAAACAGTACACTGATGAAGGCCAGTGATCCTTTTGTCCCGTATGCAGAGGTGCTTCTGATAACTTCATTGCCTCAGTGTATTGCTTTGTCTGGTGTTGCTTCAAATGTTTAAAGCAAATTTGAGATTATCAGTTATTCCCCAGTGAAGGCCCCAATTTTATTATAACCTTCACAGTAAAAGGATACTGCTGTATTAAATTTCCTTGTAAAACACATTTTGTCTGTGTTTATTATTTTCTCGCTAATAGTAAATAATGGAAATGCTGCTTTATTATTTGAAATCTATCAAAAATTCAGATACCAGTAATTATTGAAGTATTTGGCAAAGAGTAAGAGAGAACCTCAGTATTAAAATCAAAGGGATTTTGCAAAAATTACAACTTTATTAGGCAAGCAACATTTATGTATTAAAGTGAATACTGTGCTACTGTAAGCTAAAACAGGCAGAGTAACGGTCAATATTTATTACCCTTTGAGATGTACACTTGTGTAGAATTTTTTCCAGAGTGCTTGTTTCAGCATTTCACTGGCCATGACAAATACATTCAAACAATGATATATTTAAAATTAGGGTTTGTTATAATACTAGACATAATCATTAAGTACCATCAAGGAACAGATGGCAAGAGAGGACACAACTGGTTTGCAGTCTGCGTAGATTTAAGCATGAAGCCATTAAGCTATCACATTCCCATTTCTGATAGATTTTGGTCAATGAAAAATTAAAGACACATAATCCCTGATTATATGAGGTCTCAATCTGCAATTCATGACACTGGTAGTATTTCAAAATCAGTGAAGTTGTCTCTGTAATCAGTAGTTTTAAACTAATGCATTATTGGGATAGATGCTCTTGTCTGTTTTTATTGCTATTGAAATTAATGTATCTTGTCATAAGTAGGTTGCTCTTAAAAGTAAAATTGCTTAAGGGTATCTTTTACTGCTCTGCGTCCTATTGACTTCTAGACAGATTTGCCCTATTTTGCTAGGCTATTTGCCACTGAAGCAGTTCAGTATCTCCACCTAATAAAAGGAACGATTCAGACTTCAGAGCATGTATTGCCTTAAAAATGTTTATATTGTAACTAGCACAGTGGCCACTAGAATCTTGTTTTTTAAAACCTGTTTTTTAAAGCTGTCTTTTACAAAGGTCTGTTTTAGAACCGATTCATTTTTGAAATTATTTCATTTGTGTCTTCTTGTATTCCCAACAGCATGTACTAGTTTATTTCACTGGTATTGGACCAAGTGTATTCTAACAAGCAGAATTGTTTAGTATTAATAAAAATGTAATTATTATAAGCATTTTCTTGATCATAAAAATGAAACAATTTAACATATGGGTACAAGTAATTAAAATCTATAATAAACTAGTTTCCAAAAAATGTAAACTAATTTAAAGATGTATGTTCTTGAAAGCAATACAGATTTTGGTGATTTATGTTTAGAATTTTCTCTTTCTGTATGAAAAATATTTGCATGTTACATTTCATTAGTTTTTCTGGTTAGTTATTTCAGATGCTTGATAAGAAAATTAGTATGTCTTCCTGGCTTGGATCAGTCTGACAAAATAGTCATACGAACAGCATACAATGGAAAATGCGTAGCTAACATCATGCTATGTTATTTCCTCTTTGAGAGGAATGACTTAAGACATGAAAACTTAAACTGCCTTTCTGAGAAGGACGACTACGTTGACTAAATTAAGATTATTTAAAATGGTGTTTTGTGGCTTGAGGAGACTACTGAGCTTTAAAATTGAGAGAATGAGGCCTGGTTATCCGTATTAGGAATGAAGGTGGTCTTATTTTTTAAAATAATGAATCTCCTGCTGAAGGACCTAATCACGATTCTTTTGGTAACAGTGCATGGTGCGAGAAGTGATCTGTCAAGCCTGTTCTTGGCTGTTCAATATACTTTGCAAATCAAAACTGACGGTTCCAACATAATCTGAAAGCTAGAAATCAGTGACCGAACATTAAGGAACACTGGTAAATACAAAAAATCAAGGATTCTTCTACCAAGAGGCCTCTAATTTACATGTTTAAGTTTCATGTTGAATGTGGGTAATTTTAGTAGGTAGCCTATTAATATTCTGTATTTATAAAGTATAATCATGTAATGACATAATGTGGTTAGATTTAAATTACTGTAGTACAGAGATTAAGTCCTGTTTGCACTGGAAGGTATTGAGAACAGGAAGAGTTAGACATAACTTTTTTCCAAGTAAAAGTCATCTTAGTCATTTCTAACGTGTTTATTGACACTGTCAAAGACAACTTACCTCCCTTGTTTGAAGAATAATGACCCAATACAATAACCTTTACAAAAAAGTGGCAAAATGAAAGAAATACAACTTCCTACTAGCTACAGTGGGTTATCGAGGCTACACGTTCAATTATATAAAAAATTATTTGTAGAGATTAGTAGTGTTGGTACTGATATTTAAGTAATTTAATTTTATGAATCCTCAAGAGCAAAGAGTTAAACTTCTTGTTACCATAACCTGTTTGAAAGTTCTGCTGAAAAACAGTAAGGGAACTCCGGGTTTTAGGTTTCTGTTGGACCTGTAGCCGTAATCTTTTGGAAAAAAAAATCAGGATTATTAAAATAAATTTATTCTGTGCACTGGGTTGTTGTGAGGCTGACATTTTGATTTTAATCATAGAATTATAGAATCACTGAGGTTTGAAGATGCTTTTAAGATCGAGTCCAACCATCAACCTAACACTGTCAAAACCACCGCTAAACCATGTCCCTAAGCACCACGTCTAACCATCTTTCAGGTACCTCCAGGGATGGTGATTCAACCACCTCCCTGCGCAGCCTGTTCCAATGCTGGATAACCCTTTCTTGTAAAGAAGTTTTTCCTAATATCCAACTTAAACCTCCCCTGGCAAAACTTGAGGCCATTTCTTGTCCTGTCACTTGTTACTTGGGAAAATTGCTGATAGTCTACATTAGCAAAGGATCATGTAACTGGACTGTAAGATTTTCAAGTAGTAAAAATATAGTTCCAGAGAACATCTGTGGCCCAAGTTTTCCCAGGAAAATTCACAATCTCAGTAAACTGTTTCCTGCAATTCATGAAAAAAAAAAAAAAAAAAAAATTCAGTGCTTTCTGTTTTAAGATACAGGAATGAATCATTTTGACCCAAAATGGTGTAGCTTCTATCACAAAAGAAGCTGGGAATGTCCATAAAATGTAAGGAATGTGTGTCAGCCATTGAGTTGGTCTTGATAGATGAAGATATGCATCACATTTAAAAAAAAAATATGGGGAGGTGGGATACATGGGATGGATTGGTGGAAATAAAGGAATGTTACTTTACTTTTGACAGTAGTGTAAGTTAACAATTAATGAAATTTTTGTAACTTATCAACATTAGCTTTGACACTGTAGGTGTAATGACACCCTACAGTTTCTGATCTTGCCCAGATGTTGTGACTTCTGATTTCAAAAATCTATTTTCATATCATCCAATAAAACAGAAAGCTCATGTGTTATATCTTTGGTATATGCAGGTCCCAGTAATAAATATTGTCCTGCAAAATATGAAGATGGCAGTGGTGACAAAGGTGTGGAAGTAAGAATTTGTGTCCTAGGAGATCTTGGGCTCTAATTGCCCATTTTTTTCCCCTCCTCCACATAGATATCTTTGGTGTTGATTGTTTCTGCTTTTGTTCAAGAATTTTTCATTTGTGTTCATTTCCCGTTTGTTGCATTGGGATAACAACATTTTGTTTGTCTTTAAAAGTGTGTTAAGATTTATGTTTGCATACCATTATGAAGACATAGTGCTATGCAAATGTTAAAGTTTCTTCTTACAAGATCTGTCTAAAGTTTCTACTACAGTTTTTGAAATAAGGAAGTGTAAAGCCTGAGCTTTTATGACATTTGTGTTTTGAATTCTTGTGGTTGCACACTAATTTTTGTGTTGACTAAAATAAGAGCTATTACGATACCTAGGAAACTCTAGTGCCCTCTGTTTGGAATGCTCTAAAGGGAGATTCATCTAAAATGTATGGCTGTGGAAATGCTGCTGAAGATGATGAAAAAGCCTGGAGATAATCCGATAGTCATTAAGATTAAAGATGAAGATTAAAGGCCCAAATCGGCCTTTTGGAGATATGAATGTAAAAATAGGAGACTTCAGCTGATCTCTGTATGCCATCAGGTCAGCAGGATTTATCCTGGATTTTCTTCTCTGATTTTAACAAATTTGAATGAATTCAGATTGGAAAGGAGTTCGGTTCTGCACATCTGCAAAGCATAATAATTTTTAGACCATATAGTTCCTTCACAGCTGCAGGTTAACTAAATTAATAAATCCAAGGTGACATCTTAGTCGCGTTGTTTTGGCTAAAGTATTCTAAAATATATTTGTTCATAGTATTTTTAGGGACATAGTGATGAGCATTTAGGAATGAGGCAGTTACCAGTGTAAGAATCAGTGTCCTAATTTTCCTAGATTTATATTTGTATATAAGAGAAAGAAGATGCTTTTCTTTTAAAAATGACTGTGTTGGAGGTGCATTTTAGATATGATCTGACTTACCCAGCATTTTGGGGGTTTTTCCTATGTTATCTCCATTCGTGCTTACAAACCAGGAAATTCTGATAGCAATAAACTGAAGAGAAGACCTAAATATATCTTTTAAAAATTACAACATGCTAAAACCAAAGAAAGGTGTAAAAGGCAAATAAAAGTTTGTTTATGTAACTTATACTTAAATGAAAAAATATGTTAATTTTTGTCTATATCGATACTGGTACAAAGAGCATGTGAAACTACCAGTTGAAGTGGTAAATTGCATCAAAATAAATTGTGATACTGCTATGTTCAGGGCACTTGAGGGAATGGCTCATTTTGCGGGGTTGTTGGTACACTTACGGAACGGTTGAATCGAGTATCTGTATAGAAGCATATGAATCCTGTGTATATTGATAATCTTGTAGACTTAATCTTGTAGACAACTTCTTTAGATAAAATATATCTGTACTGTATGTTGCATATTCTTTTTCTGGTGTCCTCTGCACAGCCTTCAGTTCGTGTGCATCAATAGCATCTGGCTTTCATGTTGTAGGTCCTGGGTGTCCTGCCAAGATAATTCATGTGTAACTTGCTCTGTTCAGTCTCCTTCTAAGAAACTCTACTGCAATGTGCTGTGTGATGGATGTACCTGTGTTCCCATCCTCCAGGGGCAGATGTACCTCTATGTCGCCTGGCAATACAGTACACCAAAGTAATTGAGGGAAGGCCTGTGATGAGCCTTTGCGTGCTGCTTAGAACCCAGGTGATTCACCTGTGGAAAAAAGTACAAATGCAGACCTTCCCTGAAGCGTGACTCTGTAGTGACTGAAACATCATATGTACCATGCATAGAATTAACTACCTCTCTTTTAGACAGCACTTATATAATTGAAGAATTGGGGGGAGGGGAGGGTTGGCAATGGCATTTCTTTTCCCTTGCTATTTGGTTGTGTCCATTACAATATTCAGGTCATTTTTGTATTATAGCAAGTTACCCCTCTTTCTGCATTTGATTCCTGAGTATAATCCTTTGCTTGTATGTGTTGTTATTGAATTCCATTATACTGCTGTCATAGTCACTTTTGCGCTTTTATCAGGATCATCCTCAATTGCCACAGTGTTCTTTGTAGGGTTTTTCTAGGGTGGGTTTCAGTGGGTGTATTACACTGTCTAAATCGTTAATGGTAATGTTGAATAAGACCAGACCCAGCAGGCACACACCCACGTAGGAATCTCCCATTTGACAGCAAGAAGTTGGTAGTTTCTTGTTTGAGTGCAGTATTCCCGCCAACTGCACATTTATCTGACAATAATATCATTAAACAATACAATAATGTCATTAAATATCAAAAGTTGCATTGTGCAGCTGTTTCAAGTATCTTTGTAAAAGTTAAGAAACTCCACATTGGGCCTCTCTTAGGAATTCTCTCAGCCTTTTGCAGGGTGTTGTGGGGAGTTGCATTGGTTCTGCATTGTTTTCCTTGAAAAATCACAGTGAATGGTTGTCATCCTGTCCTGTATGTGGTTAACAACTTGGTATGTTATGAGGTATTGAAAAAGGGTGACCCATTTGCATTTCCTCTGATCCTTTCTAGTTTGTGAAGGAAAAAGGGTTTGATTTCTTCTCTGAAGCCAAGATAAACCAGAGAAAAATCTGGTAGTATGTGACAGTACATGACAAAAACTCCCATTAATAATCACTTTGTTGACAGATTCCAGTCATCTGTAAATAAATCTAAAATAATTTAGTGTGTGTTAGCATGATGAATTTCATGTTCTTCATTGTTCTATAAGTTAAAACTTATATTCTGTTTTTGTGCCTCATGATAGTAAAACAGCATCGTATAGTTTTTCAGTGTATAGACATTTATTAATGTAGCCAGTCTGAATTCTGTTATTCATAATTGTTTGCATCAGCAAGAATGATTCCCGATGTCTGCAGTGCGTGCTGCAATGTTTACATTATAGCTGTGTTCTGCTTTCTGTATTCCATCAGCAATGGGGCTGCTTGTGGAGAAGTGCAGAGGCACAAAACCTTTCTTATATTCATTCTCTGGTAATTGTGATGAGAGCTCCCAATTACATACTGCATTAATAGCCAAAAAGGGTGCTAATCTGACTAGCTGTATCAGAGACAGAGGTTTCAAGTTACTTTTTTCTGCCTTTGGCAGTCACTTTCACAACTCGTGTTTACTTACGGAGGTAAAAAATAGGGATGGTAACCAAGACAAGAAGTTCTTATGCTGGTACATTAACTATATAATTTGTTATATAGAGAGCTTTAAAGATTAATGTTCAGTGTGTTTCATTTATTTTTTTGTTTGTTTTGCAGCAATCCAAAGTCTGCTAATCAGAGGATAAACAAAAAAGTAAACAACGATGCATCATTAAGGATTCAAAATTTGTCTATTTTGGTGAAACAAATAAAAACTTACTATCAGGTCAGTAATTGTTTCTGGTATTGTTTTGCCTAGAATTGTTTCTAAGTATTCCTTTATAGGTATGCCTTTAAGGGTAACAAAAATATGATTAATATTTTTAGATAGTTGTATTGATGGTTGTTTATAAATCTGGTCAGATTTTTTATTATACTTAATTTACAGCTATGGTAGTAGTCTGGAAACATTTGTATGTGAACGATGATCTGTTTATATACTGGATATTGTGTATGTTTGATTGCTCATATAGTACATCAAGTAGTATCGGTTGGTATTTTCTGAACTGAAGCAAGTTTTGTGCCTATCAGAAATTATTACATGTGCATTACATTTCTTTGTAAGAAAAATGTGATGAAATTTATTTGCTTTAGAATTAATTTGATTTTCAGGAGGAAAAAACCATCAGTGAGGTGATAACGATTGAGTGGGAATTCATAGTAAATGCAGTGATGAGCTAATTTAGAGATGTAAAATAGCTATTGAATTTTTGTGTGGTAGGTAAGAGCTGGTACTATGCCTTCTAGCTGCAGGGCCTGGACAGAGTGGTGTACACATAGACACGCTATAGTAGGACACTGCAGATATCATCAGTGTCCCTAACAGTGTGTCTTCTAGTGCCCTTCCACGCTTTCCTGCACCTTTCTGCCAGGAGAGTCCAGATCAGGGAAAAAATCTCCTTTGATCTGCCTCTTAGAGCAAGTGCATCATGGCAGAACCTGTACTATTGTATGCTTTTCCTCATGTGTACACACATGGTATATGTTCTCAAAAACTCCTAAGTACAGTTAAAATTCCCAGCTGTCACTGCAGTGGTCAACCACTGTACATCTTTCTGGTTAGTGCTTTGTGCGTAGCCATAGTTAACATCGTTCTCTTCTTGGCAGCTACTACGTGTGGGTTTAAGTGCTGCCTGCTAAGACCAATATGCTTTTCCATTTCCGGATGGTAGTCATTTTTGACCAGGCATTGGTGTTTCACAACTGGTGCAACAGAAGGCATAAACACTGACAAGATTGATCTTTACTTGAATACAGGTCATCCCCTGTGCTTCTCTATCTGTACAGTATCAACCCATTGTAGTGCAGCAGCATTGGGCAGAATCGTTTGCATTTAGGTAGCTTACCTTTAGAATCATAGAATAGTTTGAGTTGAAAGGGACTTTTGAAGGTTGTCTAGTCCAACCACACCTGCAATGAACAGGGACATCTGCATCTAGATCAGGTCGCTCAGAGCCCTGTCTAACCCGACCTTGAATGTTTCTAGGGATGGGGCATCTGCCACCTCTCTGGGCAACCTGTTCCACTGTTTCACCACCCTCATTGTAAAAAAAATTTCTTCCTTCTATCTAGTCTAAGTCTACCCTCTTTTAGTTTAAAGCGATAACCCCTTGTCCTATTGTAACAGACCCTACTAAAATGTTGGTCCCCATCTTTCCTGTATGAAGTATTTAAGTACTGAAAAGCCACAATAAGGTCTCCCCGGAGCCTTCTCCAGGCTGAACAACACCACCACTCTCAGCCTGTCCTCATAGCAGAGGTACTTCAGCCCTCTGATCCTCTTCATGGCCCTCCTCTGGACTTGTTCCAACAGGTCCACATCCTTCCTATGTTGGGAGCTCCAGAGCTGGACACAGTGCTCCAGGTGGGGTCTCACAAGAGTGGAGCAGATGGGCAGAATCACCTCCCTTGACCTGCTGGCCACACTTCTTTGGATGCAGCCCAGGATGCAGTTGGTTTCTTGGGCTGCAAGCACACGTTGCTGGCTCATGTTGACCTTCTCATCCACCAACACCCCCAAGTTCCTCTCCTCAGGGCTGCTCTCAATCCATTCTCTGCCCAGTCTGTATTTGTGCTTGGGATTGCCTTGACCCACGTGCTGGACTGTGCCCTTGGCCTTATTGAACTTCATGAGGTTGGCACAGGCCCACCTCTCAAGGCTATCCAGGTCCCTCTGGATGGCATCCCTTCCCTTCAGCGTGTCAGCTGTTCCACACAGCTTGGTGTCATCAGCAAACTTGCTGAGGGTGTACTCAGTCCCAACATCCATGTTGCCAACAAAGATGTTTAGTAACGGTCCTGGTTCTGATCCCTGAGGAACACCACTTGTCACTGCTTGTCACTTGGACGTCGACCTGTTGACCACAACTCTTTGAGCGCGGCCATCCAGCCAGTTCCTTATCCACCGAGTGGTCTGTCTGTCAAATCCATGTCTCTCCAGGTTAGAGACCGCGTCATGTGGGACAGTGTCAAATGCCTTGCATAAGTCCAGGTAGATGACATCTGTTGCTCTCCCTCCCCTTATCCACCAGCACTGTTACCGTGTTGTAGAAGGCCACCAAATTTGTCAGATGTGATTTGCCCTTGGAATGAATCTGAGAGGGCTCTTGTAGCCTGAGGTATGCCTTCAAAGAGGCAGGGGTCCTCACACCTGAGTGCTTCAGAAAGCTGTCTGTACAGGCGTCACATTTGGTATATGTTCTGAACAGGATGCCTGAAATCTGCACTGTACTGAGATACGAGATTAATTAATGCCTGGAATACTACAGTAGGAATAAGATATTAATGGATATGAGGATTTTTAATTTTTAGCATGATGTTATCGTTTTTATTGTGAGCTTGTCCCTGCTAGTTTATTCCTGTGTTTTTATAACATCTGTGGAAGACGTTCTCTCAATTTAGCAAATAATTACATTAGTGTTTTATATGTACTTGTCAAAAAACCTGCACCAATAGAATAGAATACAACATTCAAAATGAAAATGTTACATTAGATTATACAAGTTTTTTGGTTCCCGCATCATCTTTGTTCTTCTCTGTAATTACAAGTGTGTCTTCTTTTTCTAATGAAGCTTCTTCTCTTCCTTAATGGCATCACCAAACTCTTACTATGTCCCAAATCAGTCTTTTGAGCCTGTGCATTTCCTGGCAATGTAAGAGTGTGGAATTGTTCTCAGCAGCTGTCAGGAGAATGGATCCCCTTTTAAGTTTTGGTGGACTTGGGAGGTTTAATACAGTGAGCTTCCATCACTCCCATGGGTTCTGTCAGCCTCATTTGACAGATCATGTGTGAGTCTTTAGGAAAATAAATGCTAATGAACTCTAAAAGTTTGTACAAGTGAGGCAGAATTTTGTAAATAGGCTTAGTTTATTTTTACAGTTTAAACAACAGTTAAATATGTGAA
The DNA here is from genome assembly GCA_013398295.1 of Chionis minor. NCBI lineage: Eukaryota > Metazoa > Chordata > Aves > Charadriiformes > Chionidae > Chionis > Chionis minor. The sequence goes on from VZSF01006551.1 coordinate 822,567, forward strand.
TTTTGGGACACACAGGTACCAATTTCAGGTTTTTAATAGAAGCAATCATTTCAAAAGTAAACACAAATTGAGAGCAGTTGTAGTGGGCTTACTGAAGAAGTTAACACTGTGTGACAGAAAAGGTGGTAGACATCTTTGAAGCAAGGTAGAGGTGTTGTAAGAAAAAAGGTGGTAATGTCATTAGTCCATAAAGGATGCATTTCTTGCCTGCCCCTGCTTGTAGTCTGTTTCACTCTAAGAAAAGCTTTATAAAAGCATCATGGAATTATTTGAGCTATTGCAAAAAAAACAACAAAAAAGCCACCAATCTCCCATTTTTTAAACTATGTGATTTTCTTTTGAAGTAGCTATAAATACTCATTGAATTCCTTTTATCTGTTCTTTATTGATTTAAAACTTCTGTGGTCCACTTCATATCTTGTTTTTATTTGAAAATTACCTTTATCAAGATCTCACAAGTACAAGAGTTACAGTTGATTGAAATTCGTGATACTTGAGTAGGTCAAAGCTATTTTCTCCCTCCTTGTAATTTGTCTTAGGCATATGCAATGAGAACATATGTTTTTCAGTTTAGTATTAATGCAGATATAACTTTTCATGTCCTATGTTAACTGGTGAGAACTTTCAAATATAGCTAATAATTTCCACAAGTGTTTTTCAAGTAATAGTGTCATTTTTCAAATCTGACATAAAATGAGTTGACTTATGTTACATTTTTAGCTTACAACATGACACCTAATATGTGCCTGTTTGATGTAAAGTGGTGATGGTTCTGGAATACGTTGCTTTTGAGTATGAACATTTTAGGTATTAATGAATCTGTCACTGTGGAAAAACAAAAAGCACGACTCCAGAGCTGTTGATAGGGTGGCATCTGCTGTGAATAAACATCTGGGAACGGGAGGAAGACTATTCTGCTTCAGAAGAATTAGGCTCTGTCTAGACTGGGGATTTGACCTGATTACAGCCATTACTGGCTGACAGAGACTATCCATTGATAGAAGCTATAGAATAGATAGCCAAAGCTGCTGCTTGAGTGTGTGGGACTTACCAGACGAAAACTCTGCCTCATCATGCAAATAGGATTTTGTGCCTTTATGTTCAGGATTGTCCCAGCATAACTGCAGCAAAAAATGCTGTCATTTTCACAGCCACGTTTTGGCGAGGCCACTGAGACTATAGACATGAAATAGAGGAAATTGATGTTTTATAGGATAAATGCACCTTAGAGCCAATAAAATAAATATCTATCAATAAGCTAGTCAGAGAAACACGAACAGTAGTAATTTAAAGGAGTTTTACTACATTCTGAGACGCAGCATCTAGTTGGCTTAAAATCCATAAGCCAGCTCATTGCCACGAGAGGATCTTACTATGTTGAGGTGATCTTTGCAAACCAGTAAAACAAGGCTTTTGTAGAAGTAATTTATACTTTTGAGTTTGTTTTTTTAATTAGTGTTCAAATAATTAAGTATTGAACACGTATGTATTAAGACCTGAAAAATTTTAAATTACTCATGTAATACTGATTTCTGTTTAGTGGTTGTTAGTATTTGATGTTTGCTTTTGTTCAATACATATGAGTTAAATAATATTTTCATTTACTTCTGTAGGAGAATTTGCAGCAGTTAATCATGATGTCTTTACCAAATGTATTAATAATTGGCAAAAATCCTTTTTCTGGTAAGTTTGTTTTTAAATAAGATGAAAATTTATATTGTTGTAATAATTTGTATTATTTCACTGGAAATAAAATTCACATAGCATTGAGCCTTTCAAAAGAAGATTGTGTAAATTCTTTTAGCAAATAAGTGGTTTAATAATGATGAGTAACATTTTCTTTGTTCGCACCAAAGGTCCACACTTTACAAAAATGTGTTCTGTCCAAACCTCAGCATTGGCTGTCATTAGGATTTATATTGAAAAGAAGTGCATTTTCCAGCAACTAATGAGCCACTGATATGACAAAGTATAAGTTTCATGTATTCCCAGCTAATACACTTTTAACTTTCTTTACCTAAGCCACCCCTGAGAAAATTGGCGGTTCAATGCATCTCACTTGATCCAACTCCTAATCCTTGTTTTTCCTTCCCCAAAAGTCTCCTGCTGCTCTTGCATCGTTACCTGAAAAATATTGCAATTACCTTCTTGCTTTCTCCCCTGAACTGACACTGTCTTCTCCATGCTCCCACCTTCTCTGCTTCCAGCTCTGAGAGTTGCAATTTTCAGACCAAGAAAATTAGCCTGTGTGGACCCAGCTGACTATCCACAGCCACTTGGGAATCTCTGCACCATGCTCTCAATTCCAGAAGCACGGAGCAGACACACCTGGCCTGCATGGAGCCACTATGGATTGGGCAGAATTTATTTACTTGGGTCTAATGTGTCCCATGTGTTCTACTTCTGATGTTCTAGCACCTCAGCAGAGAGGTTAGGAACTACTCTAACAGGCTGTGTAGCTTCCCCTGGCTTTTTTTATTTATTTAAGATGTCTTATATACCATGCTTGCGTGTATGTGAGACAAGATTTTTCTCATGAGCAAGAAGAACCATCTGTGTTACCTTGCTTTTCAATTGCAGGGTTCATAGCGTTGATACTTTCCGTTTCGCATCTGCATATATCCCATTTATGTAGGAATCTTGATTTAATTTTTTTGTTGTTTTTACTTTCTGCTTTTGAATATTGCTGCTTTTGCTTCTGAGGCCTTTTACGTTTTTGTATGTGTAGATGCTGTAATCTTATCATATGCACCAAAAAGTGTAAATGTGGTTTCTTCTTTTCCAAAAAAGTAGACTCCAACGTGATTTTATATTTTCATTCCAGACTTTCTTAAGGTTTTTGAAAGACTCCGTGGATTTGCCTAGAGACCAGATTTAGTGGAAAAACAAATTAAAAAACACAGGTCATAGTATTGTTTTTGTAGTGACATTTTTTATTCTCTTTAAGATACTGAGACAAAATATGTCTTAACAATATTGTCTAGTATAAGATGAATTTTTATTAAAAACGCACTACAAAACCCCACAAAGATAATTTACTATTCAGTTGTATACATAAAAACCTATGCTTTAGTCATTAATAAGAAAGCTTCTTCCTGTTTTGGGACCTCAGCTAAGTCTATGTAGGTTTTGTGGTTTGGCAGCTGGAACTTCTGGTGGCGTATGCAGTGCACTCCTGCGGGGACATTATTGGATTTGTCAGAAAATACAGACTTTACTGTAGCACAGCCCACACATTAAAAATACTTCTTATGTATGGACAATATTCCTGAGAATGTTTCAGATTCCTGCTTGAATTCATCATGGAGTTTGATTGGAAACAGAAGATAGACCTGCTCTTTTGGGTTCCATCCAGAACCTTTCCCCTTTGAAAGTTAAAACTGCTCTTGCTGTGTCAATTTGAAGAGGACCTCATCCCTGCAGGGACTTTTAAGCTGTTTTTTCTTTGTTGGGCAAGTGTAGCAAAATCAAAGCTTGGTGACCGTTTCAGAGACTTGCAATGTAAATTTGATGGCATTGAGGCAAGCCCCCATAGTAAAAGTTGATTCTCTGGTAACGATTAGGATTTTGTCCACTAAAGCTGAGGCTGTAGCTGTGATTTTATTTTTTTCATAAATGTGTCCCAGTTTTTGGCTTTGCACTACTTTGCGCTTAAGGAATGATGAGTAAAGAAATACCAGAAGATGACAAATTGCAGAGGCAAGGGCAGGTAAGATTTCAGGAAGAGAAATGTGTTTGTCTGTGTCAGAGGCAGTTGGCTAACCAAGGAAAAAGCAGATAGAATGCTGGATTTGAGCTTTGTTAAAAAAGAGGTCATCAGAGACTTTATCAAGAAACATTTCAGTTGAGCTAATTGGCGGGAAGCCAGTTTGAGGAGAATTCTGGAGGACAAGAGATACAGCCTGTGACTGTAAATGTTAAATTACAGAGGAAAAAGGAGACAATGATGAGGTAAATGTTCTTTCATGGGGGAAGAAGAAGGATTAAAACAAGTTGATACTTCTGAGGGAGCAAGCCAGGGGAGGATGGAAGGCTACAGAGGGTATGAAAGTCAGGGGTAAGAGTGAGTGCAGGGAAGATCACAGGGAAGGGTAGGGATAAAGTTCAATCAGGAGGTTGGAGGGTGTAGAAGAGAATGAACCATTTCTGCATTTCTGATGGAGAAAAATGAATAAAAACATACAAGATGGTTGGCAGAAACAGGAAGCTGAGGTTCAATATTTTTCCACGTTCCTTCAGGGAATTTGGGGGAGAGACATGGAAACAATATTCAGGCAGGCTTTTAAAAGCCAATCCAGAGATGCTGAAGCAGTGAACAAAGAGGAGATCAGGGATTGCTTAAAAAAAAAAAAAAAGGTATTAATTTATTGGGACAAGTAAATGTAGGATGTGAGATACTGGGATTGATTCCTTCTATTACAATATTCTGGTTAACTTTTATGGATGTAAGACAGGCAGCCAGGTGGAATTCCCCTTCTTTAGCTGAAGTAGTGTGCTTCTGATGAAACATGTTCATTGATGTTTTCTATTTTTATGTAAAAGACTTCACAACTTGAGTCTTTGGGATACAAGAAGGCTGTATAAATGATTAAAGATCTCCCATTTGAGTTCATGTTCTTTGTCATGTATCCATTTTTGAAAAATTTAGACAGTACATGTTCATTGGGATTATATGTCTCTCTCTAAAAGGAGCAGGTTGAGTCAATGTTGAAAAAAGGCTCTCTACTTAATATTATAGTGCACAGAGACCTCCTGAAGCTGAGGAAGGTGAAGCTTAGCATCTGTCTTTCATCTCTGTTTTATGGCAGCAGACTCGACTCTTTACTGAAAGCTAGTTGAAGTCATTGAGTGTTCTGTATCCTTTTAGGTATTTTCTTGAATTTTTTTTTTAAATTTCTTCTTTTAATCAAGATTACCTCATATCTGTAACTTTTAAAGAAGGATTTTACATTTACTTCACTTACAAAATACTGTAGTGGATCAAATCAAAGGACAATTTTTCAAATGCTTCTAAGTGAATGGTTACGTCTTTCATATCTGGGGGTTCATCCAGAATAGACTTAGTTGCCCAATGTAGAAGATTGCAAACTGCCATTCTGGAAAGAAGGTTCTGGTTGAACCTTCTTTTAGGTGCTTATAATTGTCTCATGATCATTGGAACTTGTCTGTGTTTACCAACTGAGTCCTTTAAAAAAAACTGACTTCAGTAACTTAGGTCAGGTTCAAGAATGCCTGTGCACACCTTACTATGCGCTAGACGTTCACTGTGACATTTGCTATTTGGACTGAGAGTGAATCTGTTGGTGATGGTAGTAGTTACACCAGCTGCGTTGCAGAGTACAGCTTTGCAGAATGAAGGTCAGATTTCTAGCCAGACCCAGCATTATTATGTTTGACAGCATAGTTTTTGTCTGGTTAGCTAACAATGAAATAAACTATTGGCTGTAATCCAGAGTATATTGTAGAAAGGATGCTATTAGGACCCTTTTATGCCTAGTTAGCCCAATGGATAGAGTTTTCTGTTTCAGTTAAAGCAAAATGATATATGTGACCGTATAGACTTTAATTCCAACCAGCCTAAGCTGTTTTGCCATCCTTAAAGCTTTTGCTTTATGGTGTTTATATTCTAGATAGAGAATACATTTAGTAGCAGGATGAGGACATTTTGAGTGTAAAAAGTAAGAAACATCTTTACTAATCTGTAAACAGAGTTCTTTAACTTAAGCTTCTTTAGGAGATTAAGATGCTTAAGGCCAGATTTGGAAATACGTTTTGATTTTTAGATGTTTAGACTAGAATATCTAATATAGCTTTATAAAATAATTTTAATTAACTCATCACCTAACTCTTACAGCTTAGGGGTGGCAAATAATTTAAGTGCTTTTGTAAGTATCTTGAGATACCTGAGATTACCATTGAAAACTTGGTTGTAGGTCTCCAATGCACTTTTGAAAATGACACTTCTAAGTTTTGGTTTACAAACGGCTGAAATTATGTTTTTTCCATTTGGAACTATTATGGTCGTTAAGCTATTTGTTAATGCTGAAAGTTGGCAGTTAAATGGCAAAGAGGACTAAGCTGAAAGCTGGAAAGATGGGGGTTTCTTCATCTTTCCATTTTCTAAACTAGGCTAACATAAATTATATGAAAATAATGAGGAAACCTGATGTTTTCTGAGAGGTAGGGGAGGAAACTCAAATTACCATTTTACGCTTACCTTTTTTTTGTTGTTTTCTTCTTAGAGCCAGGTACAGAAGAAATAAAAAAACTCCTCCTGCTTTTACTTGGTTGTGCAGTTCAGGTAAGTTTGATACAGGTTTATATCTGTATGAAATGATTTAAGTGTTACAGATCTCTTTTCTTAATATTTTAATACATGAGGGGGTATATAACTCTGACCTTCCTTCCTCTAGTGGTACTATTGCATTCCTTGAAAATGTGGATATGCTTACAGTTAAAATGGCTACAACTATACACTTCTTACATTTTGTTTTATGAATATGGCAAACTGTGTATGTAGGATTTCTGGTAGTTTATTAATTGTGATATTGTTACTTCACCTGATACTGTAAAGAAAGTAAGAAGATGGTAAAGTACTGAAGAATCATCTTCCTGATGTATCTTCTTGAATCTGTTTCACATAGTTAATAAACTCTTTTTGATGGATTGCTGTTCTTATTAGGAAAGTTTGTACCTTTCAGCTAATTAAAGTGAAAAAATAGATCAGCTTAAATAAGCAACTTTAGTACTCGAGGAGGACACTGAAAAAATATCTGTGGAACTTACTGTCATAAAGTTTTAATAAGTAGCTATCTTAAGAACTTCCCCCTTTTCAGTAGCTTATTGTTCTTTGTCATTTTGTTAGTGTTGAAAGTTGTTATAATTACTGTAATGTGACAGAAACCAAGTGTTTATTGATCAACAAAATTATTGGATAATAATTTAGCAATGTGATCATTGTGATTTCAGATTTATCATGTTTAACTCTTAGAAGTACAAAGGAGGGATGAAAATACTTGTGGTTATATATATATGTGTGTATATAAAGTAGATACCTTTATTTTTAGTGTCAGAAAAAAGAAGAATTTATTGAAAGAATCCAAGGTTTGGATTTTGACACAAGAGCAGCTGTTGCAGCTCATATTCAAGAGGTATATTGTTATTTTTTTGCTTTTATTTTTTTTGGAGGAGATGGAATATTATATTTTAGGAAGCTTAATTGCGTTTGTTCAAAAGCAAGTCAATCAAATACATGATTTGTGTAACTATTGTTTTTACTAAGCAAAAAATGCCTTTCTTTAACTTGATTCCCAAAAAGATTTCTTGATCAGGCTTTTTTGAATTGCATTGTTAAAACAGTACCAGGGAGCAAATATGTGGCTCTAAGAATTTCACAGAACTACAGGAAAATTGCTTAAGTGAAATTTTCATAAGTAAACTTATTTATAACATACAATTCAAATCCTATGTATGTGATATGTAATGTACATTATGTCATAGTCACCTTTTGCTTCTTATTTCGCCAGAAAGTACAAGTTACTACATTCAGGTAGATAAGAAACTATTGCATAACATAACAATTTAATCTATTTTAAATATTTTTTCGTGCCTTTTCTAGAAAATTTAAGTCTTAGAGTTTCAGCTTTATTTTCCTAGGCTTCCTTTCCACTCTTATAATTTAAAGAGGATGGGTTTTTTCCTCTTCCATTTCATTCTGTGTAGGTAACTCATAATCAGGAAAATGTGTTTGATCTGCAGTGGATGGATGTCATTGTATTGACACAAGAATATGTTGAACCTCTCTTGAAAAATATGGCGTTACATTTAAAAAGACTTATAGATGAAAGAGATGAGCACTCAGAGGTATGGATGTGGTTTGTTGCATAAGAGAAATATAAGAAATAATTGTTTGAAAATGATACTGTTTACCATTTTTATAATTAATAGTTTAATATGTGTTCTGTTAGCATATTTAAACAAGAATTCCTTACTGCCAGAGACTTGTTTGAGGTAGTTACGGTGTGCATACTAGTTGTTGAATACTGTGACAAACTAGAAAAAATAATAGCAGATGATCTTTTTCATGTAACCAATGTCTGAAACAAGTTTAAATAACATTCATTTGTAATTGAAAACAAAATTCAAAGCTCTATCATCTGAAGATGATACAACCCCAGGCAGCGCTACAGGCTTGGGGAGGAGTGGCTGGAAAGCTGCCTGGCAGAAAAGGATCTGGGAGTCCTGATGGACAGTCCACTGAACATGAGCCAGCGTCTGCCCAGGTGGCCAAGAAGGCCAATGGCATCTTGGCCTGTATGAAGAATTGTGTGGCCAACAGGAGCAGGGAGGTGACTGTGCCCCTGTACTCAGGACTGGTGAGGCTGCACCTTGAGTCGGTGTTCAGTTTTGGGCACCACAGTATAGGAAGGAAATTGAGGTGCTGGAGTGTGTCCAGAGAAGGGCAACAAAGCTGGTCAGGGGTCTGGAGAACAGGTCTTATGAGGAGCGGCTGAGGGAATTGGGATTGTGTAGCCTGGAGAAAAGGAGGTTGAGGGGAGACCTTGTCACCCTCTACAACCACCTGAAAGGAGGTTGTAGCGAGGTGGGGGTCAGTCTCCCAAGTAACAAGTGACAGGACAAGAGAAAATGGCCTCAAGTTGTGCCAGGGGAGGTTTAGATTGGATATTAGGAAAAACTTCATGAAAAGGGTTGCCAAGCGTTGGAACAGCCTGCCCAAGGGAAGTAGTGGAATCGCCATCCCTGGAGGTATTTAAAAGATGGTTAGACGTGGTGCTGAGGGACATGGTTTTGTGGTGGTTTTGTCAGTGTTAGGTTCATGGTTGGACTCAGTGATCTTAAAGGTCTCTTCCAACGTAAGTGATTCTATGAAACAGCCTCAAGTTGCATCAGTGGAGGTTTACATTGGATACTAGGAAAAATTTCTTCCCCAGAAGGGTTGTCAAGCATTGGAATAGGCTGCCTGGGCAAGGGGTTGAGTCACCATCCCTGGAGGTATTTAAAGGACATGTAGACACGGTGCTTAAGGACATGGTTTAGAGATGGACTTGGCAGTGCTAGTTTAATGGTTGGACTTGATGATCTTAACGGTCTTTTCCAGCCTAAAAGATTCTATGATTCTATGTCTTGGAAGTCTAAATTTGTGTAGTTTTAAGAATAGCCAAATGATACTGTAAATAACTGTGACTATTTGCATTAGGTATAGAGGTGTATGTAGGGCTTCTAACTTCTTTTATGGCAAAACTTTTCCATTATTCTTGCTTTGTTTCAGTCTTTGACTTATTAAGGCAGTGAATTATGCTAGTTTCTGACATATAAATGGCACTGTGAATGCAATTCTGTGCTTTTTTCTCTTTTTTTTTTTTTAAATAAATTTCTTAGACTATCATCGAACTTTCAGAAGAACGGGACTGTCTCCGTTTTCTACCTCATGCATCAGCAGCACAATCACCTTGTGGATCTCCTGGCATGAAACGCACTGAAAGCAGACAGCACCTGTCAGTAGAGCTAGCAGATGCCAAAGCAAAGATAAGAAGGCTTAGGCAAGAGCTGTGAGTACATGTAGATTGCAGAAGTGTGGTGAGAGTCATAGGGTTTTAAAATTTTGTTGATTTTGCACAAAGTAGTACTCTAAACAAATGCTTCATTCTTCCTAATGGGAAATTAGTTTTAAATGCATATTTGTAGCATGTAAGCATATTTGTGGACCAGTGGGACAAATACAACTTTTCGTCTGTGTTTGCCTTAATCTGTACTGTGAATTCTATTGATGTTTTAACCATACACGTACCGAAATCTGTGAACTAGTGCTGGGGTAATTTGGGGTTTTTTTGTGCTCTGAACTTGCTGAAAAGCTAACTATATTTGAGCAATCAGACTTTGAGTTTACTGGTAGGGGTGATTAGTTATGTCTGAGGAATCATGTAGTTTGTAAAATGAGTAAATTTTATAGCTTGGGTCAGCTATGATTTCATAGAGTTTCCAACTTGCTACATTTATCCAGTTGAGTGAGTGCTCTCTTCTCCTCCTGTGCTGACCCCTTAGCTAAGGGGTATATTTCCCTATTTCACACCATCCAAGTACTGTAAAAAATCAGTCCCATTGTAACAAAGATCTTTGTTTCTTGGTTTTTCATATTCTAATGAAAACCCTTTTTATCACTTCTATTTTATGAAGAAACTTGATTGAGTAAATATCAGTGGGTACTTAGTCTGTCTTCATAGTCTAGGAACAAATCTGGGCAGTACTGAAGAGTTATTTAAAGAGGAAAAAACAATAATAGGCCAGTGGAGAATCTGTTTCTCCCTATAGCAATGTGTAATGTTGTTTTAGCAGAGTGAAATATGTGCAGTTTGAACTTAACGTGCAGATGTTAAATCTGAAGAGATTAAATATGTATAGTAACTTGCCTATAGTTTAGAAACAGCATAAATAAAGATTTTTAATTCGGCATATCTTGTGGAGAGAGGAGACAGGTAAAAGTAAACTAAAAGTAGAAGGTAGCAGAAAGTCACAATTATCATCTCACTGGTCTGCTCTTACCGGAGTCTGTCGAGTGAATCATCTCTAGCTGGCTGGATTAAGTATCTGGTTGATTTACTCAGAGGATCCCCTTCCCCCACTACATCTTGGTCTTCATGAAGAATAGAGGACAAAAAGATATGGCTCTTTTTTTCTGATGTCTGTATTATTATGTGTCTGCTGAAATGAGCCCGCCCAGGATATTCTATAAACAGCTGCACCAAGAAAATTAGTGAAAAAATTGCTGTTATTAGTTTGATTGACAGTTAATAGATAGCCTAAACAGTGAACACTGGTATGTTCTGTATAATTTAGTACAATCCTCTCTAGTCTGTAGCTGAAGCATGCAATTAGGGCAACAGTGATGGCTCGGAACATTTCACGTTTTGCACTCCTCGTTGAATTCAATCCGTAAATAAATTTCCTTTATGCGTAGCAGTATATTTAAAATACTAGACTTTCATAAATTAACATCTATCTGTAGCATTTGGTATTAAATGCTGCATTTATTTGATAAATAAAAAATTAGATTCATTCCAGAGTTGAAAATATTCAATCTAATTTTGGCAATGAACTTTCATATCTGGTTTATTATGCACTACAGCTAATATAATTTCTTACAAAAGGTCTGTAAAGANTTTTGTCAGTGTTAGGTTCATGGTTGGACTCAGTGATCTTAAAGGTCTCTTCCAACGTAAGTGATTCTATGAAACAGCCTCAAGTTGCATCAGTGGAGGTTTACATTGGATACTAGGAAAAATTTCTTCCCCAGAAGGGTTGTCAAGCATTGGAATAGGCTGCCTGGGCAAGGGGTTGAGTCACCATCCCTGGAGGTATTTAAAGGACATGTAGACACGGTGCTTAAGGACATGGTTTAGAGATGGACTTGGCAGTGCTAGTTTAATGGTTGGACTTGATGATCTTAACGGTCTTTTCCAGCCTAAAAGATTCTATGATTCTATGTCTTGGAAGTCTAAATTTGTGTAGTTTTAAGAATAGCCAAATGATACTGTAAATAACTGTGACTATTTGCATTAGGTATAGAGGTGTATGTAGGGCTTCTAACTTCTTTTATGGCAAAACTTTTCCATTATTCTTGCTTTGTTTCAGTCTTTGACTTATTAAGGCAGTGAATTATGCTAGTTTCTGACATATAAATGGCACTGTGAATGCAATTCTGTGCTTTTTTCTCTTTTTTTTTTTTTAAATAAATTTCTTAGACTATCATCGAACTTTCAGAAGAACGGGACTGTCTCCGTTTTCTACCTCATGCATCAGCAGCACAATCACCTTGTGGATCTCCTGGCATGAAACGCACTGAAAGCAGACAGCACCTGTCAGTAGAGCTAGCAGATGCCAAAGCAAAGATAAGAAGGCTTAGGCAAGAGCTGTGAGTACATGTAGATTGCAGAAGTGTGGTGAGAGTCATAGGGTTTTAAAATTTTGTTGATTTTGCACAAAGTAGTACTCTAAACAAATGCTTCATTCTTCCTAATGGGAAATTAGTTTTAAATGCATATTTGTAGCATGTAAGCATATTTGTGGACCAGTGGGACAAATACAACTTTTCGTCTGTGTTTGCCTTAATCTGTACTGTGAATTCTATTGATGTTTTAACCATACACGTACCGAAATCTGTGAACTAGTGCTGGGGTAATTTGGGGTTTTTTTGTGCTCTGAACTTGCTGAAAAGCTAACTATATTTGAGCAATCAGACTTTGAGTTTACTGGTAGGGGTGATTAGTTATGTCTGAGGAATCATGTAGTTTGTAAAATGAGTAAATTTTATAGCTTGGGTCAGCTATGATTTCATAGAGTTTCCAACTTGCTACATTTATCCAGTTGAGTGAGTGCTCTCTTCTCCTCCTGTGCTGACCCCTTAGCTAAGGGGTATATTTCCCTATTTCACACCATCCAAGTACTGTAAAAAATCAGTCCCATTGTAACAAAGATCTTTGTTTCTTGGTTTTTCATATTCTAATGAAAACCCTTTTTATCACTTCTATTTTATGAAGAAACTTGATTGAGTAAATATCAGTGGGTACTTAGTCTGTCTTCATAGTCTAGGAACAAATCTGGGCAGTACTGAAGAGTTATTTAAAGAGGAAAAAACAATAATAGGCCAGTGGAGAATCTGTTTCTCCCTATAGCAATGTGTAATGTTGTTTTAGCAGAGTGAAATATGTGCAGTTTGAACTTAACGTGCAGATGTTAAATCTGAAGAGATTAAATATGTATAGTAACTTGCCTATAGTTTAGAAACAGCATAAATAAAGATTTTTAATTCGGCATATCTTGTGGAGAGAGGAGACAGGTAAAAGTAAACTAAAAGTAGAAGGTAGCAGAAAGTCACAATTATCATCTCACTGGTCTGCTCTTACCGGAGTCTGTCGAGTGAATCATCTCTAGCTGGCTGGATTAAGTATCTGGTTGATTTACTCAGAGGATCCCCTTCCCCCACTACATCTTGGTCTTCATGAAGAATAGAGGACAAAAAGATATGGCTCTTTTTTTCTGATGTCTGTATTATTATGTGTCTGCTGAAATGAGCCCGCCCAGGATATTCTATAAACAGCTGCACCAAGAAAATTAGTGAAAAAATTGCTGTTATTAGTTTGATTGACAGTTAATAGATAGCCTAAACAGTGAACACTGGTATGTTCTGTATAATTTAGTACAATCCTCTCTAGTCTGTAGCTGAAGCATGCAATTAGGGCAACAGTGATGGCTCGGAACATTTCACGTTTTGCACTCCTCGTTGAATTCAATCCGTAAATAAATTTCCTTTATGCGTAGCAGTATATTTAAAATACTAGACTTTCATAAATTAACATCTATCTGTAGCATTTGGTATTAAATGCTGCATTTATTTGATAAATAAAAAATTAGATTCATTCCAGAGTTGAAAATATTCAATCTAATTTTGGCAATGAACTTTCATATCTGGTTTATTATGCACTACAGCTAATATAATTTCTTACAAAAGGTCTGTAAAGATTATTTTTCTTTGCAGCACTGTATACCAACAGTTGAATACAGAACAGCGATTTGAGACTTATAATATAGAAACTCCAGAATTGGAAATTGCACAACTGATTTTCTATCCTATTTCTATCTAAGTCCTGTGTGTTTCTATATAGAAAAGTAATATAGGAATGTGCTTATTAGTAGAAAAGTTAGTAATCTAACATAATACAGAATACATTTGTATTTCTATATGGTTTCTGAACATCCATGTAAAGGGAAAGTTTTGATATCTGCTGTGGACAGTGATGTTGCAGTGAGCTATATACAGATGAACCCTCATGTACTTGTAGGCTCTCAATGACCTTTTTGAAACTACATATGGTTGCAAAAAGATCGTTCATTGTGAGATTGGCTTATTTTTTTAAATAACTGTTCTAGTTTTGTTTAAAACAAATATATTTTTGTTAGTATGATTACTTTTAGATTGTATTATACATTTTAGTCCATTAAGTTCTCTTATTTCCCCCTTTTCTACTTCTGTTTTGTTTCCTACTTGTATTCCAAAATATTAAATGATATAGTAACATGTTTGAATATGCAATGTATCTTTTAAGGGTATACAATTTTGGATATGGCAGGTTTTTTCAGCCATGAATACTGTTTGTTCTGAAGTGCAATTGTGTTTTGAACATTAGGTATTCTGTGTCTTTGAGTGAATTAAATATCTCTCTTGCACTTACTTATTGTTTAATGAACTCATTTTTTTAACAAACTTTTTTTGAGCATTGAGAAATAACTGTTAGCTGGAAGTTAAGAATAAGTCCTATAAAAATTGCAATATTCTACATCAAATTGTTTTTATTACAAATTTCTGAATAGACTAAAGCAGACACTGCATTGTTTCCATAAAATTGAAATTCATTACGCATGTCATAAAATTAAGGTTATTAAACTGTATCATCTTTGAATGAGTAAAGGCACCTAAAAACCTTAATTCTTCTCTGTAAGAAAAGAAAAATTACAAAAATATAAAAGTGCTTTTGAAATTGGCTTTACGTTATCTGTGACAGGATGCATCAATGATCATTGTCTTGTTCTCGTGGAAAATAGTTGGTCCTTCTCAATGTATATTTTGAAATTATTCTAAGTTTACTTTTGGATGTGAATCTCCTGGTACACATTCATGTGTATTGTCTGGGATTTTTTGCCAAAAAACCCCCCTTATGCCGCCTTATTACACCCTAATGTTTTCTGCCCCACATAAGTAGGAAATCGTAGTGAACAAGAATTTAAAGGAGTACCAAAAAGCTGACCAAATTAAAAAGATTAGATACAGACTAAAACCTAAAAAATATCTAAAGCATAATGGCATACCTAAGTTTTATGCTCTGATGTCCATGAAATTCTGGGTTGTATGTCTTGTTCTCAAGCAAGATTATCATTATGAAGTTTTGTAGTCATATTTAACTGTGTTGTGTTTTCTCTTTTAAGTGAGGAAAAGACTGAGCAGTTGCTTGACTGTAAACAAGAACTTGAACAAATGGAAGCTGAACTAAAGAGGCTTCAGCAAGAGGTACAGGTTTTGTAAATCTATTGTTTAAAAAAAACTGGGCAAAAAAACCACCACCAGAATGATTTCCCCCCCTGCTTTTTTTTGTATTAGGAAGTATATTTTCATGCATTTTTTTTTATTTTGCACTCTGAACATGATCTTGTGTAACTTATTCCTTTATTTGGTCTAGTATGCTAGAAAAATATTCTGACTTAGGTTACTATTTCTTCTCTAATTTTTTTTTCCACATTCAAACAATTTACCACCGACATACCCTATGAGTGTACATGTGCTGAACACTTCTCAAAAACAATGCTCTCAAATTTTGTCTGCTTTTCCTTATCCTTTGAGTTGATAATGAGGGAAAACATATGATTCATTAGGATATAAGTGTAAAAAATTATTTGGGGTCATTTGAGAATATTATCTGTGAAAGACATGTGCTGTTCTGAAATTTACAAATGTGTAAATACCCTTCCTTGAAAAAGGCCAGTGCAGTTTTCTTGGAAATACATCATCTGGACTGAGCTATAAATACGTGGTTTTTTTCTTTACCTTTCTCAGAATTAACTTAGGATATCTCTCTGTTGGTTTTTTTTACCCCTATTTAAATAATGAAGCAGCTACGTTATTCTTCAGCATGTACTGTCCCATATTCTTGCCTTTAATTTCTTTATTTTCATATTTTCCAGAATATGAATTTACTCTCAGATGCCCGTTCTGCCAGAGTGTATAGAGATGAATTAGATGCTCTTCGTGAGAAGGCAATTCGAGTCGACAAGCTTGAAAGTGAAGTCAGCCGTTATAAAGAGAGGCTGCATGATATTGAATTCTACAAAGCTAGACTGGAGGTATATTAAGGAAAAAAAATTACCAAATAACCATAATTCTTTTGTTTGTTGCGGTTTTTTCAAAGTTATTTTGATGACTTAAACATTGGGATGTGAAAACAGTGTTACAGCTTCTTGCTCTGGTAAATTACAGTTTTTAGGTAAGTGTCCCTGTGTCTGATGGCATGTAGTTATATTTGAGGTCAGCAGTATTCACCATAGCTCTAAGCCAGCAAGATCAGTAGGAGCCTCTAGATAGGCACTATGTATTGAGAAACCTAAGGAGGAATTATCCTATCCTATCCAATAAATTCTTTCTACTCTTGTGGGTCTCCTAAAAAAAGGTAATTTTCCAAGTAAGAGGTTGAGGAAATAGTGGCTGTACACATTAATGAGCGTAGGATGACAGCATTCCATGGATAAAATATGCCAAGAAAGAATGCACTGACACCAGGCAAGAGAGACTTGCATTACTGTCATGAACTAGAACTTTAGGGAACAAATCATCAACATGCAAGGTTTTATTAGGCCATCATTCTGTCTGTAAATGCAAGTTTGTTGGGCAAATGCCAAGGTGGCAGAATTTGTGAAAGAAACAATTACTTGTGGGAGTCAAAACAAATGAAAGTTTAAAGACATTTTCAAGGTGGTCGTTAAAAAAGAAAGACTCCTGGAAAAGTGGGGAGAACTCGAAATGAATGCTTGTTGGAAAAAATACTGTGTTGTCTGGATGTAGTTGTTGCAATACTGGTATGAGGCCCTTTCTTCAGAGTGAAAATGACCGAAAAGCAAAACCAAGATATTAGGCTGAACTATGATACAGAATATTTTTACATAACTTCTTTATTTAATGTGGCCTCTTGGATTCATAGGCCTGGATGGGACCTTGGGAACTCATTCAGTCCTTCTGCTTTAAGGAAGGACTGAGTAATGGTTTATAAACCCCTACCACTCCCAATGAATTCTTAGCATTAATTGCTGCTTTAAGACCCTAGTGGTGAAGTGTCCACAGCCTTTCATGGCAGCCTTTTTCTTCTCTGAAGACTCTGACCTGTCAGGTGTCATCTCATCTAGCTCTTTGTGCTGTATAGCCCCACACCATTCTGCATTACAAGGTGGTTTTTTTGTTTCTCTGGATTCTGTTTTAATTCATATCTTTCTTAAAACTGAGTCCCTAAAGTAGGATCTGGTACTCTAATTATGGTTTCACCAGTTCTGAATACAGTGCAAAGATAAATTTTCTCTACACCTAATACAGCAATTCCTAAGCAACATCTTAACATTGTGATCCGTGGTAACCTCCAGATTTTCTTCCCACAGAACTGCTGCCTAGACACAGTGGAATATCCCCAATATTCTAGTTATCACATCTAAAAAATGTCATAATACTAACGACCGATTATATAGCATCCTCTGGAAAGAGACTTCTTTCTTTGAATGTTTAAAACTTTTAAAACCTTTTAGTGAATGTATACTTCACACATCATAGCATGAAATACCTACTATTGATGAGAGGGGAAAAACTGCAAGGCAAAACCAAGATCTTTGTAGTGTTCAGTTGTAGACCCTTCATCCAAAACTTCTAATAATAGCTTTAGTCATAAAGTATATCAACTGACATGGGATATTTTAGTCATATTTCATGAGTAAAATTGCCAAATATATGCTTTTACATAGTATTATTTTCATCAGATGCCCTTTAAAAAATCCTCTATGTACATAAATTAAAGCTATTTAGGACTTTTGAATATGGTTGGCTGTATTTTAAGCATGCAGTTGCATTTTCAGCATTGTGTCCTGACTTTGGGCTTAAGTAAGTTGGCCCAGTTGCCTGTAAACCTAATTATGACCGGTACGGAATGACTCGGGTTTTATTCTCCATTTCCTACAACCCAAATATTAGGGAGTTCAGTCTGATAATAAGTTACGGATTGAAAGGAGCATCTACATCTGTCTGCAGTCTTTGACAGTGGCCAATAGTAGGTCCTTAGAGGAGAGTAAAATAACATGGCAAGCACTCAGTGATACTTTCCTATTGTGCTCTCCTAGCCTCCATCAGTCTCTGCTTAGGAAAATCATACTCAAGGTGATACTTTTGAGCTTTTTTGCCTTCTCTTGCATGAATTAGACAACTTCTCAACACATGTAAGCCTTTTCATCTACACAGTCATAAGCTCCACAATTCAATTATATGGTGTGTGAAGTACGTCTTTTTGTTTGTGTTGAGCCTGACACCCATAATTTTTATTTGATATCAGCCTTTTGCTTGGCTGTAGTTCATATACCTCCAGTAGATCTTTCCAGATCACATCTCAAATCACAGAGATACTTATGGTTTGATTGTCATTGTGAACACCTTATTTATTCTTAATGGTCTAGGTACTGTTTCATTTCTCTTAAGTTACGTAAAGTTTTCTTTTAATAAATATTTCATGAGTTATGTGAAATTGCTGTAAATTTGTTTTTTAAAAAGTCTGTTACAGCCTCCAAATGAATGTTTTGCATTACAGTAACATTTCTAAAACAAGTTATGATTTGTATCAAAGTTTTTATGAATAAGGAAATACTTTTGTTCTGAGGGTTTTTTTGTTGCTTAATTCTTGCAGGAGTTAAAGGAAGACAATCAAGTGTTGCTAGAAACAAAGACAATGTTGGAAGATCAATTAGAGGGGACCCGAGCCCGTTCTGATAAGTTACATGAGTTAGAAAAAGAGAATCTACAATTAAAAGCTAAATTACATGATATGGAAATGGTAAGTGTAAATGAAGGATGACAAAGACAACGGATAGTGTTGAATTTAATTACTATTCTTAATAAAAGAACTTCCAGTGAAAATGGTGTGGGAGATGGGGAAGATCATGTCTGGATTTACTAACACTTTTCAGATGTGGTTTCCTGCAGTAGCTTTGGTTCTGCCTAGGGAAGGAAAAATGGCAAAGGCAGTACTCTTCTTAAGGCATTATACTGTTCAATCAGACAGCTAAAATATGATAAGAAATAGAGAGTCATCAGTAAGAATGATAGGATCTTTTTTTTTTTTTAATGTGAAGGTAGTCTGTTGTCACTTAAATACTGACATAAAAGAGGTTATTTTAACTAGTTCTCCTCCAAAAACTAAATATTCTAAAATACAAAGTCATAATTTGCCTGTGTGCTTTGGGGTTTTTTTGAGTTTTCCTTAAGGGGTGACATATTATTACCTTCTGATTACTTTCATTTTATGCAAAAAGTTGAGAGTTGAAGCTGCAGCTTATTCCTGTTAAAGTAGCATGTGTGGGGACAGGAGTTTATAAAGAGCCAGGCGAGATACTCTTGTCATGGACCCAGTCCTATTACAGCTTTTTGCATCAAAGTAGTCTTATGATAGTTTAGAGAAGGTAAAATTTTGCTTCTCTGTCTGTGGTTTTTGTGTGCGCCACCGAGCTGTGCTTATCTTGTATAATTTCTTTCCTGATACTGAGGGAACTGAACTTTGAAAAAGAGTAATAAGTAGTCATTACCATAGGTGAGAAGAGGTGGTTCTCTGCGTATTTTCCTTTACTGGTTGTTACACTTCTTTTCTAAGTTCTCCATTGTTTTGTCTGTTCCTCCCTTTGTCTCAGTATGTATTAGCAAATCATAAAATGCACTTGGCATTTCTCTGTAGCATACTAGATACTAAAATATTCTGTGCACGTTGAGACTTTTTTTAAAGTTATATGTGAAATAATTTTTAAGGAGCGTGATATGGACAGAAAGAAGATTGAGGAACTCATGGAGGAAAATATGACTCTAGAAATGGCTCAGAAACAAAGTATGGATGAATCATTGCATCTTGGCTGGGAACTTGAACAGATAAATAGAACTACTGAACTTTCTGAAGGTAAACATTAGTAATACTTGCAAACTAATAAAACAGATGAATTGAAAGCTCAGAGACTGGACAGCGTTAGGAAATTACAGCTCCTGACTTTTAAAGTACTGGGTTTTTTGTCCTCTGGAGACATGTGACAGTTTGGGGGTTATTTTTGTGTTTGGTTTTTTTATGCAGTTCCTTGTATCCTTGGAGACACATCCTACATTAAAAGTCTCGTTCTTGTGATTCTTGTTCACTTAAACGGAGGTGTAAAACCCATAATGCCTTGGAGGTACATTGTGTTGCCATTCAGACTTCTGTACCGTGTAGCACAGATCATGAGTCTTCTTGCTTCGCTGTTCTCAAAGTTAAAAAAGATTTATTAAGTCCTCTCAGAATAATTGTTTGCAGAGATAGCTGTGGCAAAACTTCTGATTCTTCCAATACAGTGTACTTGGTCATACACTGATTCCCATACAAACGATTTGTGGAAATTTAGAGATTGCGGGAAACAAGTCTCTGCTGTGATTGGGAACTCTGGGATGAGCAGGACATTTCTTTTTATGCATCTGCAGTGTTTTCTGTTGGGTAAGGAGGATGGGTCATTAATCCTAACTACCTCTATTCCCAAGAAGGTATTGGAGGACTGTCAGAGGCTTCTAATTCCTGTAAGTCTAAAAATGCATAGTCCAAGAACTCCAGGTAATAAATAACCTTTTTTTTAATGGTGTTTTTCTCTTACAGTGCCACAGAAGTCACTTGGTCATGAAGTGAATGAACTGACATCAAGCAGATTACTGAAGCTGGAAATGGAAAACCAAAGTTTACTAAAAACAGTGGAAGAACTACAAAGTGCAGTGGGTTCTGTAGAAGGCAGTAGTTCAAGGACTCTGAAAATGGAAAAAGAAAACCAAAGACTTAGCAAAAAGGTAATAATCAGTGTATGTTTGCATTGTATATGAGTTGTCTGATGTTGCTCACCATCTTCTTTCTAAAGGGCAATTTTATGAATTGCTGTTACTTTGGATATACTAGGGTCTAAATGGTGTTACGGTGTTTGTGGTAAAAAAGAAAACCACCTCAGAGAGGTTTTTCTCTTTTTTCTTTTTTTTTTAGTTATGCTTTTTTATTGATGTAAGAATATGACCATTTTATTCAGAAAAGTCTTACATCAGTGTGGAAAAAAAGTCAATATGTTAATATTGGGGACATAAGGAGTAATGAAAGTGTTTTATGATACTTGAGAACATTATTTTAAGCATTGTGGTTATTAAGCAGTGGAAAAGTATGTGTACATAGACATATCAGCCAGTCTTCATCTAAGCAGAAAACTTGGGCACATGTCCTCATTCATAACTGAGAGAAGATGGGCTAAAGAAATGATGTACAAGTGAGAAGTTTGTCAGATTCATCTGTGCTGATCTACAATATTTTACTCTCCAAATCATGTGTATCAAATACATACAGGGACTAATTACAGTGGAGTAAAATGTCCAAAGTTTCTGAAATATCTGCTGAAGTAAAAGCTACATCAGACGTTAGAGAGACTATTCTTAGAGATGAGTGGGTAAGAGATAATTAAAAAGAAAAAAAACAAACTTGAAAGAAATCCCTTCTGTATTCCATGCTTACGTGCTTTTTCTTAACAACATGGCATTTTTCGCAGCAACCTGTGTGCTCCTTTCAGTTTCTGTACAATACCAGAAGGACAGCTAGGAAGGTACAAAACAAAGGAATAGGTATAAGAAGCAAGCAATAGTAGGTCCTTGTGGTTGTCTCATACTGTTTTTACCACTTTGGATGTCTGGTAACATGTCTTTTTTCTCACTTTCCCCTAAAAACAATGTTCTAAACAGTGATCACTTCAGCGAAAAGCGTGAAGTTGAACAAAATGTCTGTTATGAATCCTGTATACATAGCCTACTGCTGTCTGCACACACTTGCTCTTAAACCATTAGTATAGAGGCTTATAAATACGAGATACGGTGACTACAGGAACTCCCAGTGCCCAGCTTTCCAGGTGGATAAGTTTGGTTCCCGGATGGAGGCTGACTGCATCCCTGCTGGGGTGATTGAGCCAGTCACTTCTCCTTTGCAAAAACAGTGAAAATGCCAATATCCCTGTAAAAACATGCATTGGTCTGCTAAACAAGGGACAAGGGAAATCTGAATTTAAGAGGAAGAGGGAGAGGGAAGCAAAAGACTAAGTCAAGTATTAGTATTCTCTTCTTAAGAGAAAGATTTAATTCAGGTTCTGGCCTAGTTGATGCCATGCTTTTTGCGTACTTCTGATCAGCAAATTGCTTCGCAGAGGAACAAATTCCATTTTACTACCTTTTTGTTATTATATTTCTCAGTATTATTTAGCACCTATTTAATTCAGATAATTTGTTCCTAAAAGTATTGCCCCTGCCTGGGGTCGGCGTTACGTCTGGACTCCTCTAAGATTGGGGAATGTGGTTGGAGTTCACATAGTATTTATATCTGCCTTCCAGCAGATGATTGTTTAAAAAATGATGTGTTACTTCCAAGTAACTAATTATAACTGAGGTGTGAAAGAAAAAAAATCACACTTGGTTATTTTCACTCATAAATAGTTTTGTTGTGTGGTGACATTAAGAGCCATTTGATAAAACAAACCTGTATATTTAATTGCCAAGGAATCATCATAACTATCTCTTGAATTAGTTAAGTAAGATTATACAGTGTTTGACCCTTGTAAGCTAAAGGGTCCTTGGAGGAGCAGTATAAATCTCACTAAAATGGAATTTTAAAAGAAAAAAAAGACACTTGGGAAAATAGCCAGAGCCTAATAAAATCTGAACCATTTTTTTATGCCAAAGTACTTTATGGATAGGATATAATCTTCTGAGCCAGGGAGAAAATTCTGGCAGAAGTAAATTTATTCCTAGAAGAGAAGAATTGTTTCAGATAAAGAGTAAAAAATTCAATTTTATTCTTTCTCTTAACCTTCTTTATTAATTCCTATTAATTCCTGGGTACCTTCAACACAGCTAAGAATAATAATATTTATTTTAAAGTACATTTTAAAAAATTTGTTTCTTTTTCCCTAGCTTGAAGAGCTAGAGAATGAAATTAGTCAAGAGAAGCAAAGTCTTCAGAACAGTCAAAATTTGAGTAAAGATTTGATGAAAGAAAAATCACAGCTTGAAAAGACACTTGAAGCGCTTCGAGAAAACTCAGAGCGACAAGTGAGTAGCAGAATCAAATGTCTTAATGCTGCATTCTACTGTACTGTTCTCCTTTTCTGCTTTTTTACAAGGGACTGTAAATGTAGCAGATTTGCCAAAAGGACCTATCTGCAGCAAAATACCTTGTCGAAGACCTGCAGCCAGGGAGAGGCATGACTCATTTTTAGCTGAAGCTTTACTGTTAGTTTTAGAACAAATTAGTGTTTTGTAATGCTTCTGTGGCTTTCATGGGCTGTGCATTTGCTATAGTTGCTTAGAGGGTGTAGCTCAGCCAAAATAGAAAATTGGGAACTTTGGAGGTAAGCCAAACACCTCTCAATGGAGGAAAACAGGTTCCAGACAGCTGCTCAGTGTTTGAAGTAATGTCGGAGTATTAATGAGAATTACAGCAGCCTGTCTCTCGAAGGGATCTGTCGGAGCCCAGTGTAGCAGAGCTGATCTGCTGCTCCGCTGCTGACTCTCTTCCTTCTGTGTCACTCAGTCTTGTCTGTCTGGGGTAGGGTCCGTCATGTCCAGCTTCATAATATTCCCCTATACTAGAATGTTTTCTAGCTGTGACTTGTAGGTGGATAGCAGAATTTATCTTTGGTTGCCAGAAACTGGTATCTGGGTCTTGGTGAAAGATTTGAGCAGTATTCGGGAGGGTACTGAATGTCACTGATGTATCTGTATGTAATGGGTGCTGACACCTTCTAAAGGTCTTTGCAGAGCAATTCAGAGAACCTGTGGAAGGCAGCAGCTAGCAAACAAGTTACGGAAACTTCCGGAAATCCCATATTTAGTAATCAAGTCCTTCAGGCTGATAACTGTAGTTATCTCTTTTATTTTTTAATAAGATAACTGTAGTTATCTTTTATAAATTCCACTGATACTTCTTGATGGTATCGACGTTTTTCAGTTTAACTTAAAAGTACAGTGTTTTGCAATAGAGAATATTTCAAAAATCCTAAAAATATTTGCAGACCCAATTTAATCAGTAAATGAAATTCCAGACATAGGGAAAAAAAAAAGGCTTTTGGCATTGAAGCTTTGCTTTCATTTAAAGAGAACAGTGGGGATAATTTTAAAGAAAATACGTCAGCTTGTCTTATTTAGAAGTGTTCATTGTTACAGTAATTGATTTATTTATTGTATTAGAAGTGTACTCTACGGAAAAAAGGACTAGAACTTTCTGGAATAAGTCATAAGTCCCAATTCAACCATCAGGGATACATGTATTGTTTTAAATGTGTTGGAGTAGGACTTTTCAGTGGGATTATTTCTGCTTAAAAATAGTTTACTTATGCTGCTAACCCATCACAGCTCCTCTTTCATGTCTTTTGCAAATCCTGTGCTGAAACTTACTGCAGTCAGCTATACAAGGTTGATTCGTTTTAATAAAAAAATATGGAGGCATTGATCGTGATTTTTTTGTTAAGTTTGGGTTACAAAAGCAGAATTCATGGAAAGTAATTATGCATGTTCAGTAACATACCAGGTTATGTAAAGAAGCGGTACCAAGTTGTGTTTTTAGACACTTGTTAATTAGTTTCTCATTTCAGAGCATTTTGTTATTGCTGGGAACTGAGCCGTAGATCTTGTAATTAATAGTTACATTCAGACTTAAATGTGAAAGAACAGTCTGTAATTTTCTCAGTCTTTTTCATTGCAACTAGCACGTTTTACTTTTCTCCAAAACAGTTTATTGTTAAAACTTCTCTTCTTCCCTTACGCTATGTTATTAGTCTGTTTTTAAATATTGATCTAAACAGTTTTCTGGATTTTCCTGTTTACCCAAATAATTTCAAATGATTTGGAGTAACTGAAAAAGTCAAGAAACACTAAAAATTAAGGTGTAAATGCTGCCTTTATCCTCAAAGCAGATCTGGGAATGTTACCTAAGAAAATAATTCAGTTCTAATATGATTTACTTTCTCTGGAAGCTGTTCTGGAACAGTGTGTCCAAGGGTTCTTTTTAAGTCAAAAATTAGTGTAATTTTCATGTGTTTCTTCCCAAAATGTTACTGACTGTGATCAGAATGCCCTTATATCCCACAGATCACCTCTGTTTTTTCCAAGTGAAATAAAGACACTTTTGTGGCTCCCACACCTTCCTCCATCTCAACTTTGGTTTAGAGCTTGGCTGCAGTTTTGCTCTTTGTGGATACACATCTCTGGGAATTAGAGAGTTTAAGAAAAATAATCTTAATCTGGGTAAATACAAATGAAAATGAAATGAAGCTAAGAAATAGATACAGCTTCGTTTTGGTTTGTGCTTCATTAGTTTTATTTTTGTTATCTACTAATATCCAAGAAGATGATACTTGTAGATTGACTTTGACTTATTTTGTTGTCAAACTTCCACCTGTGTACATACACAATTTTTGTAATGCTGCAACTAAATAACAGTAGAGCAAGAGAAATTTTTTTGAAACTTAAAAGGGAAATACCATGTAATCTTATTATCTTAGTAGCTTTCAGTTTATATGTGGAAGTAATGACTTGTTGGCATGTTGCTCACCAGAGTTTACAATTTTTCCCCCCAAATTAGATTAAGCTATTAGAACAAGAAAATGAACATTTGAATCAAACTGTAGCTTCTCTAAGACAACGCTCACAAATCAGTGCCGAAGCAAGAATGAAAGAAATTGAAAAAGAAAATAAAATCCTTCATGAGTCTATTAAAGAGACCAGTAGTAAGTTAAATAAGATTGAATTTGAAAAAAAACAAGTCAGGAAAGAACTGGAACACTATAAAGAGAGAGGGGAGAGAGCAGAAGAGCTTGAGAATGAGCTACATCATTTGGAAAAGGAAAATGAATTATTACAGAAAAAAATTACTAACCTAAAAATTACGTGTGAGAAGATCGAGGCCTTAGAACAAGAAAACTCAGACCTGGAAACGGAAAACAGAAAACTCAAAAAGACTCTGGATAGCCTAAAAAATCTCACATTTCAATTAGAATCCTTAGAAAAGGAGAATTCACAGCTCGATGAAGAAAATTTGGAATTAAGAAGAACAATTGAATCCTTGAAGTGCACGAGCATGAAAGTGGCACAATTACAATTAGAAAATAAGGAACTGGAGAGTGAAAAGGAGCAACTTAAAAAGAGCCTTGAACTCATGAAAGCCTCATTTAAGAAAACTGAACGCTTGGAAGTCAGCTACCAAGGCCTTGACACAGAAAACCAAAGGCTACAGAAAGCCCTTGAAAACAGCAATAAGAAGATTCAGCAACTAGAAAGTGAATTACAAGATTTAGAGTCTGAAAATCAGACTCTGCAAAAGAACTTAGAAGAGTTAAAAATCTCTAGTAAGCGCCTCGAGCAATTGGAAAAGGAGAATAAGTTGTTAGAACAGGAGACTTCTCAACTGGAAAAAGATAAGAAACAGCTAGAAAAAGAAAATAAAAGGCTTCGACAGCAGGCAGAAATTAAAGATAGTACGTTAGAAGAAAACAATGTAAAAATTAGTAATTTAGAAAAGGAAAACAAATCACTATTTAAAGAAATAGTTGTATATAAAGAATCATGTGTACGCCTGAAAGAACTAGAAAAAGAAAATAAAGAACTCGTGAAAAGAGCTACCATTGATAAGAAAACCCTTGTCACTTTACGAGAGGTAAATGGAAATCAGTTACCATTCCTGTCATAATCTGTTTGTAATGTAGCGAAATTATAACTGTATTTTTGAAAAAAGTTTGTATTTTTTATTTTCTGCGCTTTAATCTGTATACTGTTAGTATCTTCAATGGTTACAGTAGGGAAAGTGTTAGATAATCAAAATTTATATAATCACAATCAAACAGAATAAGGTAAGCATATGCCACTTAATTCTGTAAGGTTGCTTACAGACTTTCATGCAGCCTTTGTTAAATGAACTTTCTTCAGATTCTTCATGTTAGTATTTTTTCTGACTGCAACATTTTTTCCTTCACCGTAATGTTCAAGACCAAATTTGAAAGGAAAGTTCTACAGAAAGGAAGGGAGTAAATAACTACAGTGAAATCATCTTACAGTTACAATGTAATGTCTGATACAGCTGAAAGCTAACAGTTGGAAGGATAGGAGAGTTAACATTCAGTTGTTCAAGTCATGTAGTGATAAAAAGACTCTTCTTGCCTCAGCAATTCTAGAATTAAGATTACATTATTTATATGATAATACTGACTAATTTTTTCTGTGTAAGGACTTGGTGAATGAAAAATTGAAGACTCAACAAATGAACAATGATCTAGAAAAACTTGCCCACGAACTTGAAAAAATAGGTTTAAACAAGGAGCGTCTCTTGCATGATGAACAGAGCAGTGATGACAGGTGAGAATGTTAGGGCCTACCTGGAGCAGCGTAGAAATCGGGGTCTTTTTTACGCATAAAGATAAAATGGTTTTACAGGCTGGTTTTGTGCACACTCAGATTTTTAAGGCACACCAGTAGACCCAAAATGGAACTTTCTATTCTTTGAAATTAATAAGGTAGTTGATGTGCTTTTACATTCAGCTGTCTGTGAAAGTGAGTCACCACTTTTTGTTGTTAAGAAATTTCTTGAAGTATGTCAGTAGATACAGTTAATATATAATTAAAATGTTTTTTATTCTAGTTAGCAGCAGTAAAAGATAACAGGCCTAAAGTGGTTTGGTGGTTTTCCTTTTTTTACTGCTTGATTGATAGAAATGTTTTTTGTGTGTTTTTTATGCTTTTGTCACATGGTGTTTACCTGAAACTGTCTCAATTTTTCCTTACAACTATTTCCCTCTAATACCAAAAGCAAGTTGTTTGCAATCCCACTTACACTGGCTGGGAAGTATCCAATTCTTGAGCGTCTCCAGAACTTCGTACTGGCTCTCTCTACACCACACCTGCCGTTATAAAGCAGCTGCTATCCTGACATCTGTTTCCTCTGCTGTATGTTGTGTTCTGTCTTATCATGCAGGGATTTAGGGAGAATTTGCGATAGGAGAAAAGCAGACTCGTATGGGCTTCTAGCCAATCTTTCTTTCACGATGCTATTCAGTTGGCCTCTTTTAAAAAAAAAAAAAAAAAAAAAAAGGAAAAACAGACAAAAAACTGCTGTCATGATCTGTTATTACAACTGATTGTCATGAACACGTAGATTGATCTTGGGCCTTCTATAGCAAAAGAAAACCCAACGAGTTTTTTTTTTGTTCAGTTTCCTTTTCTTGCTGCCAGTGCTCTGCTACTGGGATGGTGCCAGAATTCCTGTAGGGAGAATCTGTTGCCATCTCTTGTTTTCTGCTGCTGTCTTTCATCTACCTTTCTCAGCTCACAGATGAGGGTTCTTCTGTCAAGAGAAGTCCTTAGAACTTTGACTAGCGTGGTTTCTTCCAATTTCAGCATTACTGTGTAGCATAGAGTGCATACTACGCATTTGGGTTGTCCTTAGGTGAATATACCGTACAAAGGAAAAACAGTCCTTGAGCTGAGTTAAAGCTTAACCTGCTTAGATGAAGTAGTCCAGATTGAGCAATGTTTTTCTAAATCATGTGGTAGATTCCAAGTAGTTGGAGTGAGTGCTCCTGCAAAGGGAAAGAATATTGTTCTGTAAAGGTGCTTTTGCAAGTTACAGTACATGAAAAGATTAGAGAGTCTACTTCTACTTTCCTGACAATGGCACTTGTCCTTTACAAGTGCTCGTACTTCTAAAGATCAGATGTTTTGTGTTCACTTCTCATAGGTTAGTTGGTTTGTGACATTATATGAATGGTAACTTTGGGTCACGTAATACTAGTGTTTCCTTCGCATTTTACAGAATGATGTTATATTGGATCTATAAATTATAATTTGGAAGAAAATTTGGAGTTACATACCCTGTGGAATGGGGAATTTTATCCAGCTTTCATTAAATTATAATCTGCAAATGAACGTTTAACATACTTCTGGCACCTCTCATGACCAGTTTAATTTCTTTCTTTGCTTCCACGTTAGTTGCATGTGGGAATTACAAATAAGTTAATTTTCTTTTCATTCCCTCCCAGTATTTCTCTTTTAATGGGTATTTCTTTTTCAAAGACTCACTGCAAATTTTTTGCTATGTACATATTCTGTATTAAGAGCACAGCCCAGGGAGCAGGCTCAAGCATTGCATACTGGTTGACCTGCACTTGGCAAATGTTTATTGCTGGCATTATATCTATTGTAATTTGATGCTGCTCAGCTGCACTGTCGTAAGAACAGCTTATGCTTAATTCTTTGCAGATTGCCTTGCAGCATAATGCCAGCATAATGCCAAGTAATGCCCGTCTAGAAAGGTTCCACGGCAAACTTTATCATCCAGCACTGACTATATGAATGCAAGATAAAAGCAGGTGGAATATTTGATGGTACAAGATATTTTGATATCAGACTGGATATGATGTGCCTATTCAGGCTGATCTATGGGGAGGTATGCAGTAGGCATTTCATCTTGAAGCTTACCCAGAACATAATCTAAAGCCTACTTCTGAGCTCAGGCTTGTGGCCAGATAGTTTTAGATGTGAAGGAATTTGGACTATGATACTGTTTCAAGCTTCTTCTCAAACTTCACGTAGACCTGGAGGATTGTGAATGGGCAATATTTGTTTTCAAAGTGGAAACGTTGGTTGGTTTGAAATTTTGCTCTGCCACTGTCCTGCCTTTCCATTATTCATCCAAAAGGTACCTGGATTGCTTTCCTTTTATTGTCATGTAGGTGAGGCATTAGCAATTATTTCATCAGGCCTGTAGAAAGCTAGGTTCGTTATGGCCAAAATTACTTCTCTCATTTTGATGTCAGAAATTAAAAATGCACAGTATTTCTCTCTCTGATTGGAGAGAGCTGCTTGTGTTTTTTGTTGAATGTTTTTGGTAGCACTTCAGATTCTTTCCGTTGGGGCCTAAGCTGACCATGTTCAATAAGTTAACTTTGAAGTGTTTTCCATTTCCTATTGCCTTTCAAATGGCTGTTGTCTTTAAACAAACAGATTTATGGATTTTGACCCTGAATCTGAAATACCCAAATCTCAATGATACTAGAAAATTTACAGCATCTTTCATTAGTAGGTGTTCAAAAGGAAACTGGATAGTGGCTCTCTGCTATTAGTCTTTTTCCTTCTTTGTTCTCTACATGATTGTATAACTTTTTCTTATTTGTGGCTGAATATATACTTCAGCTCAAGAAGATTAAATGCTATTTATTCTACTAGTCATAGACTGGCTACTGTTTCTTAAGTCCCTGAGAATTACTTGTCATACCTTAAAATCTAGGATTCTCATCCTACTACATGATGCTATCAGACAGCTTTCTACTTATTAATTCTCTTACCATTCGTCTTCTGCTCCAGTTCCTGACTAGATCTAATGCTGTTCATTCAGGAGTCTCTTGCAATCTCTTCTGTTCACTAAACTGATAGATTCTTCAGCAGTCAAGATTAAAAAAGGGCATATTAGAGGTTTGTTTTATTTTATCCTACTGTAGGGAGAAGTGGAATGTTTTCCAGATTCTGAGCACATGTACAGTTACTGAACTGCTTGAAAGTGATTCATGAGAGTGGTTTTCAGTATTTTCTAAAAAGGAGATACTGTTCTAAATGGATATATTCTAAAGCTGACCACTTCTCTCCCAGATATGTGGTTTGGGTTTTTAGGTGCCCTACAATATTGTAAATAGGGTAAAAAATGGAAGCTTCATGCATCGGGAGTGGTAACAGTCTTAAAATATCAGCAGCTGGGCTGAGTGAGCAATTTGCACATTCATACATCAAATGAGCATGCACCTGCAAAGTACTGTTTCCGTCTCCTTCCCTAGTGTCTCCTTTTTGTGAGCTGGCAGGAAATGGAAATTGATGAAAATCTTGCTCTCGAAATACTTCATATTCTAATTTAGTTCAGGTCCCCGCTGGATCCGCTGGAGTGGTGCCAGAAGGAAGAGTGCTGTCATCACACACATGCTAATGATACAAATAAAGTCAGCACCCTACTGCTGTAGCTAAACGTGGCTTTTTGTGTGTCTAATCTTCTAAAAGAAAGGAGGATTCAAAAATGTTTTAGACTACCGTCTTCTGTTTGTTTTAGACATAGGACTTGGTACTAATACTGAGGTGTCTTCATGCTTTTGAATTGGGTCAGCATTCAAGCGTTTTTGAATGTAGCTATGAGGCCACTGGTTTAGAATTCAAATACCTCAGATAATATTTGAAATACAGAATTTTTTGTGTATGGTGTCATTGATCAGTAGGTACAAGCTTTTGGAGTCAAAATTAGAATCTACACTTAAGAAGTCTCTTGAAATAAAAGAAGAAAAAATTGCTGCTTTGGAGGCTCGTTTAGAGGAATCGACAAATTTAAACCAGCAACTCCGTCAGGAACTTAAAACAGTAAGGAGAATGACATTTTTTCTGTAAGACTGAATTACTCCTATACCAGCTATTGTTATTTCTACACTTGACCTTTTGTGTAAGACAGCAAAAGATGGGCATTGTTCAGGTAATATAAATCAGGACAAAGGTATGACTGCTTTTTAAGACTGAAATAATACAGGCAACAGTGTTGAAATTATGTGAAAAGTTAAGTTCATTCATTGGTTATTCAATATGTCAGGTAGATAAATAATCTGAAGTTGATTTGATTTGGGATGCCAAAAGTAGTCATTATCAGTTATATTTCTTGATCTACTTTGAACAGCCTGAGTGGGCTGGTTAAGAAAAGAAATCCAATCTCCTTGTTGTAGGTCTGTATTATAAAAATTGGGGAATACAGTTGAAAGCACTGAAATAAAATAGAGAATAGATGTCTTTTTCTGTTAGAGAAGTGTTTGCTAGGGTTAAGCTGGCCTTAAACAATTTGTACATCATCTCCCCCAAAATATACAAAACCCAAATTCACAAATACACAGAAATTTCTGTTCTTTGGGAAGTGTAATAAATTAGGATATAGAAAATGGAAAATTCTAAACCTAATGTAAGTTGTCCTAAATAATTTCAGGTGAAAAAGAACTATGAAGCTCTCAAGCAAAGACAGGAAGAAGAAAGGATGGTTCAGAGTTCTCCTCCAAGAAGTGGAGAAGAAAATCAATCTGTCAATAAGTGGGAGAAAGAAAATCAAGAAACTACTAGAGAGTTACTGAAAGTTAAAGATAGATTAATTGAAGTAGAAAGGAATGTAAGATGTCTTTTTAATATTATTCTGATTTTAATTATTTGTTGTGAGCTGTTCCAGTAATATGAATAAGAGTATTGTTAAGAAGGTATGCAATTTATCACCTTGTTTACGTACCAAGCAGAATCTGAATTAAATATAGTTTATGAAGCAGCTGGATTCTGCTTTGATGGGTGCTGTAAAGCACTTGACCAGCATTTAAAAGGAGGTGTGGAAATCTGAATTTGCCCTTTTGAATCCACAGATGGCTCTTAAATTCCTCTTATATAATTCTTATTTACTAGTCATGGAGATTTCTCTACTATTTCTGCATATGTACAATAATAATTACCAATTTTTTCAATCTTAACCTGTAGTGATAATATTACTGTGTGGTACTTTTATATAAGGTGATTTACAGTTTTATTCCACCCTGTAAATCTCTGTGAAGTCATGCTGCTTTGTTTGTTTTGGAGAAACAGTGCTTTTTTCGTGAAGTTCAGTAAACAGCTGTGAACTGAAATTATCTTTTTTTTTTTAATGTTCAAAGAATGCTACACTGCAGGCAGAGAAGCAAGCACTGAAGACACAATTAAAGCAACTTGAGACACAGAACAGCAATCTGCAGGCTCAGATTCTTGCGCTTCAGAGACAGACTGTTTCTCTACAGGAACAAAATACAACTCTACAAACTCAAAATGCCAAGCTGCAGGTAATATTTTTCTGGTTTGCTTTCAAAAATAAAATTAATTTTAAGTTTTTTTCAAATGAATGTTTTAAAGCTAATGGCAATACTGTATCGTAAGTCACTTTTCGCTTCTGGTACAGACATGGAAAAGAAAGGAATGTGCAAATAATCTGCAGTAAGAGCAGTCAAATAATATTTTGTTTGAATAATATCATTTCTAGAAGTTCATTTAAATCCTTTGTTTGTCCATTTTAAACTCTTGACTTAATAATTAGGATTAGATTTTCTATCCAGTCTTCTAAAATAATTTTTTAAAATTTGTTTTTTTACTTCTGAATTAGGTCGTGGAAATAATGTGTCCAAAGAGACTCTAATAAATTTAGTATTTTGTCTACTTTTATAAACAGAGGGGTTTTTTTTAAAAAAAAAAGTAAAACCCATACCTAAGAGGAAAATCGGGATGTTAGTAAGTACAGAAGACTTGAAAAAAAACCCTTTGAAAACTACATAAATATGTGAAGATTGAGTTCACATAATTCAGAAGCAAATAAAGGTAATGTGTGACTATGGCAATTATAAAAATGGTTGCCCACTGAGTGTCTCATGGCCAAAATTCACATGTCATTCTTCATACTTGAACAGGGTCATTAAATACCCTGTTTTTTTCTCTGCTAAATGAAATATTCTTATTGATGGGCCTAATGCTTTTTGGAGCTGTAAGAATCAAAACTACTTAAAGAGGGGATATGAAGTCCACAATTCAGCAAAAATAGTAAACAATGTCAGAAATAATGGAGCGTGAGTGGAAGTCAGAGTAAGAAGTCTTTAAATGAGTAAACAAGTAATGCATTTTGTGAATGCCTCAAGTTACCCTCCTGTTTTTTTCTGGAAAGCAGAACACAGTTGTACCACAGATGCACTTTCTATCTACCACACTGAAATCTAATTAGTGCACAGTACTCCCCTTTGTGGCTCGCAAGCCTATGAACAAAACAGAACATTTGTGCACAGAGTGCCTCTTCTAATTGTTAAAAATTAGGGGACGTGGGCATGGAAGTATACCATTTTAAACAGGTGAGGCTATATTTCTGGGATTGAGAACTGAGCATTTTGTAATACCGTTTGTAAAGAAAACAGGAATATCCATGTAGTTCCTTTTTTACCTCATAAATTGCAGAACAGCACAGGCCTTTCCTATCTGATAAACCTGTAGAATTAATTAACTGTAGATATTTGGAAGTATTGAGGTAATGAGTTGGAAGGAGGAAGCGTTTTCTGCCTTTTTTTTTTTTTTTTTTTTTTTTTTTTGGTGATGGTGAAACTCGCCAAGCAACCAAGCAATGTAATTTTTTGTTGCTGGGGATGACTAAATGATGTTACATCCAATAAACTGGGAAAGGGAGTTTTTCCTTGAATTCAGCTGTTTTGCTTATAGCTTCAGGCGTATTGCAAGACAACTCTATATCAACTCTAAATCAAAATGAAAGGTGAAATATGTTCATGAAAATGAGTGATTAACTATTATCTAAATCTGAAGTGCAAACTAAGCTGGTCTGTATGGACTGTGCCAAAGCTGTTCTTAGGCGACTGTAATTCTACTATTCCTTATGATACCCATAAGGAACTTACAAGAGAAAGGATGTCTTAAAGGATAGCTGGGAATTCTGAACTAAATCAAACTTGGGATTCAGTCTGGGAAGTTTCACAGCATACACTTGCCATGAGACATTACTTCATTTCCAGTGAAAGGTTCAGCTTTTTCATCTGTAACAAAGAATGCTGCAGTTTCAACAGAAAGGGATTTGTTCCTTAGTAACAGCATGCACTGGAGTGATGGATTTTTTCCTTAAATAGATACCCTGAGGGTATTAGAAGCCTCAGTAGTTCATGGTTTTCATCTCTTGAATAGGAAAGAGAAGGAAACTATCCTAAGACAGGTCAGATGACAAGCACGTTTGGTATCGTCAATTCTTCGAGCTATTCCAAGGGTTATAGATTAGGTTAATCTTTCCAGAGGTACACAAGTAAGGTGTTTTTGTTGTCTGAGTTTTTTTAATATGTCTAATGTTGAAGGCTTTACTGTATTAATGGACATTAATGCTGTTCTGATGTAATTGTTGGAGGAATTGTACTCTTCTACAAGAACAGTACTTTCTACCAGACCTCACAACACGTACATAAAGTAATCAACTGACATTGTTGTTATTGGAAGAGAACTGTGAATGGCAGTTCCTCAGTAAAACAGAATGTGGGTAGTTCCTTCCAGGTGCTTTTATTTCCCTTTCTCTCTGTTAAATAGATGCTACTGTTTCAAGTCTCATTGTAAAGGATATATGGGTAAAATAAGGATTTTATGGTGACAATAGAGATTCTGTACAATAAAGATTATTTTTTTTAAATCTATGCCAATATGAAAAGTTCCTTTTATTTTAGTCATGCCACAGATTTGGCTTATGTGGTGATCCGTTTCTCTAAGATATTTTGATACTAGGGCTGTCAATGCTCAGAGGAAAATGTGCCTCTTGTCTAGATAGCACTTTAACAGACATTTGAAGGTAAATAATAATTTTATCCTCTCCCCACCATGTCAATTTCAGCATACACTTAAGTGCTTTCTTGTGATACTGCTATGAAAATATTCTTGGAATATTTTGAATTGGAATTGTCTAAAGGGATATAAGAAAAAAAAGTATACCTATTAAAGGTTGTCAGGTAATGGAATAACTAGAAGGTTGCTAAGATGCTAAGGGTTAAACTGAAGAAATCTTTCAATAGGAGGAGATAGACAAATAATTTCACAGACTGTGAAATTCATTTTTAACTCTTTTCACTTGTTTATGACTACAGGTTGAAAATTCCACCCTTAATTCTCAAAGCACATCTCTTATGAATCAGAATGCACAACTGTTGATCCAGCAGTCTGCTTTAGAAAATGAGAACGAATGTGTACTCAAGGAGCGTGAGGATCTGAAATCATTGTATGATTCACTTCTCAAAGATCATGAAAAACTGGAACAGCTGCATGAGCGCCAAGCTTCTGAGTATGAATCTCTGATTGCTAAACATGGAAGTCTTAAATCTGCACACAAAAATCTGGAGGTGGAGCATAAGGACTTAGAAGATAGGTAAATACTAATACGCATGAGTAAAATTAGAGTTTGTGATTCCTGACCAAAAGGCAAAAAATGCTTTATAACTAATATGAATTAAATTGATGTTTATAACATTAAGACCTTGAAACTTTGAAAGATCACCTTTTCAAAAAAATGCCATATTGTCATTCCAAAAAAAAAAAGAAATTTAAATATGATTTTTTTTGTAGGTACAATCAGTTGCTGAAACAGAAGGTACAGCTGGAAGAATTGGAGAAAGTACTCAAGACAGAACAGGAGAAAATGCTGCAGCAAAATGAAAAACATGAAACGGTAGCGACAGAGTATAAAAAACTTCGTGATGAAAATGAAAGGTAAAGCAAAAGTCTGATATGTGTATTAGTAGAGCTCTGAACACTTGCTGGTACAGTCTAAACAAGTGGTGTATCCTCTCACATTTCTTAATACCTGATGCTGCCATTCAGGACATTTATGATCTATATCTTATAGCAGCTCCGCTCTGTTGGTCTGTGATACAGTCATTTTAGAAAAACTCCAGGGGGGGAAAAAAAAAAATCCCACAAAAAATAATCATTATATCCTGAGGATACTGAATTCCACATAGCATCTGGAGGGATGCCATGCCAAGCACTGTGGAGTGTGGTTGTGAGCTGTAGAGGGAGCAAGCCACCCTGTGTGAGTTGCTCAAGGGGTAAGATAACAGGTTAATGCCAGTAGGAGCAGAAACGCAGCGGGTGGCAAAGCCCTGCTCGACCCTTGCAATGGAGGTATAGCTTGCCGTAAGGAGTTGGGTTTAATAGTAGTATTTACATAGCATGATACTTCTGGCCTCAAGAAGAGGCATTAAGATTCGTTCATCCAGCAAAGCAGCTCACAAATGGCTCCTACCTTTGGTGATGTGTGAGGAAGGTTAATAGGAACTGGAGGTTGTTTTTAGAAAGGGGCATGGCCCAGTAGGGACAAAGAGAGCCCAAGAGTCAGTATATATGCAACTTCTGTGGTTGCCAAAGTTTGGACCATTCCTATTTCCTTCCTATTTTGTGTTGGCAGGAAATCCTAGCCTCCTTAGTATTTTGTATTGGCAGGAAATCCTAGCTGGTTTGTAAGATCCTTGTGTTTTTAAAAGTTACATCTTTAACTAATTGCAATGTCTGCATTTAGAAATCCTGCTTTATTTTTAAATGTACAGAGAACCTGAAGTGTTTGGCTCAAAGGCAGAGTGCATACCTAAGAAAATTAGACTAAGACATGACTTACCTACAGTATGTGACACCAAAAAAAAGTCTATGTTTTCTATGGAGTAGTATAGAGGCCTGAAATTTCATGCTTCAGAGGGAATGTGTGTCATGAATATGTTTCCTTCTATCTGTGTATATTCTTTTATGGTGTCTTTTAATTCCAGGCTTACTCATACATACAGTCAGCTCTTGAGAGAGAATGAAGTTCTCCAAACTGATCATAAGAATTTGAAAACACTATTGAACAATTCCAAACTAGAACAAACACGATTAGAAGCTGAGTTTTCTAAACTCAAAGAACAGTACCAACAACTGGATATTACGTCTACAAAACTAAATAATCAATGTGAGGTATGTGAGAACTAAGCTGTTTTTCACGATTGATATCATTGTAGTATTTATATAAGTGTATTTCTAGATTCATAAAATCATATGAAGTGCTTGAGAATTAATAGTTTATAGATAATGAAGTGGGGCTGAAGACAATTTAATTTGCCTGTTGTACCAGCAATACAAAAACCTGAGGCTCGTGTTTTAGGTAAACTCTTTTAAGTTAAAGTATCAAAGAGGTTTTTGTCAGTTGAGTCATGATTTAGTCAAGTTTTCTGTTTGATTTGACTATCAGAATTCTTTGTAGACTTAAATTTTCTTGATAATCTCATTTGTGTGTAAAATACGCTCACATATATATCCATGTACCATTTCCTATATTTTAACAGCTGCTTAGCCAGCTTAAAGGAAATCTGGAGGAGGAAAACAGACACCTACTAGATCAAATTCAGACATTAATGCTACAGAATAGAACATTACTTGAGCAGAATATGGAAAGCAAGGATCTCTTCCATGTAGAGCAAAGGCAGTACATGTGAGTTTTTAAAACAATGGAATTACTGTGATTAGGGCAGTTACGCTAATACTTTTTTCTAAAAAAAGCTTCTGTTTTATATAGAAATTAACGTGTGCTACTTCTGAAATGTTTAAAATAAAAATATGTTATATATGAAAAGCAGATAACTCCAACTACGAACTTTATATTTTTTGTTCTAAAGGATCAGTGCAACTATGCTCTGATATGTACTGATGATGCAAATGAGGAATAAAAATGTTACTTATTCCTCATTCTTCCACAAGCAAAGTTCCTAGGTTTGTTTGTAATCTGTAAACTTTTAGTAAATTTCAGAAGAGAAAATATGTTTGTCTAAATGATTCTGTTAGAGCCTGTATGCACTTTATTATTATTAAAAAAGGGGGAAAATCCTGTTGTGCAATAAAAACAAATGGAAATTTTTTCCATTTTATATCTTAACATTAAATGAAAGACTGCTTGTTCGCTCTGTCTCTTTCTTGATTTTTTTTCAATAAGAAACAAATGTTACATAAGAATTCCTCATGAAAAGTGACAACTTTCAGGTAACAGATATCCAAAGGAATATGCTACTCACACATTATATATACATTTTGAAGCATACATTGTCATTAATTTCTGTTTACAGTGACAAGCTAAATGAATTAAGGCGACAGAAGGAGAAACTGGAGGAGAAGATAATGGATCAGTATAAATTTTATGAACCATCTCCACCAAGAAGGTACTGGTGAACATGATATTAAAACATGACATACCTATTCTGTTCCAGCTGAAATCAAGATTTTGTTAAACTTCAGGGGAGCAGAATCATGTCTGTGTTCTTGCATACAAATTAGGAAAAGTCTGAAGGCATATGTATTAGAAATGCAATAAATGTACTGTATTATTGATTACAGAAGGGGCAACTGGATTGCTCTGAAAATGAAGAAGCTGATAAAACCTAAGAAGGATGTTAATCGAGAACGTTTGAAGTCTGTGACCCTCACCCCTACCCGTTCAGAATCCAGTGAGGGATTTCTTCAGCTGCCTCACCAGGACAGTCAGGATAGTTCCTCTGTGGGCTCAAACTCTCTTGAAGATGGCCAGACCTTGGGGACCAAAAAGAGTAGTAGTGAGTACTGCAAAACTTTTTTTTTTTTTTAATAATCCTTGGCTAAATGTGGTGGGGGTTTTTTTGTGTGATTAAAAATTACGAGGTGCTCAGAGAAGGCTCTGTTTCGGAGGATTTTTTAAGATAATTTTTAATTCTTTAGGAACAAAGCCTGAATTCATTTATTAAGGACAGCTTTATACTGACTTCTTGCAAACTTCTTCAGTGTTTGGGCAGGAACTAGTTTTTAGCATTTCTGTAGCTCTAAATGTAAATGCTAAAATACATTTACAGTGCTTGGGTAAGATGAAGCAAGGACAGTTACTGGGTCAGACAAGCCGAATTTTGGATAGAATGTTAGATGCCACCACTAGTACCCTATTTTCTTTCTCCCTCTTGTCCCAGCATGAATCCTTCTGCGTCTTGGAAGTGCTTTCCAAGCTGTGGCTGTGCTAACATCCTTTAGTTGCTAAAAAGATCTGTCTGAAGGTGTTCGTCCAGTATCTCACAAAACCAGAAATGAAGAATTTTGATAATACGTGAACGTGCAATAGGAAGAGTTAATGTAGAGGCATAACCTGTTAAAAAGATGTGAATTGTTACTGATCCTAACCATTAGAGTTAAGTGGCTAAGAAGGGAGACTGAGGCAGGCAGGTACAGAGGTGTGCATAGTTAGTATATTCCAGACACAATTTGCTAACCTTGCAAGAGCCTGACAGTCGTCATCTTAGGATGCCTACAATATGAAAGGCCAGATTCTGTGCAGCGTGTACATTCAATATCCATATTTTTTGTTAGCCATTCTTGGCATTAACCGCTCAACTTCTAACAAACTGAGTGATAGTATTGCAGCTAAGTTATCATTTTCTAACGATTCTGTTTGAGAATTATGCAGCAAAAGCATTTTGGCTATGCACGCAAAAGCATCAGAATACATGTGTATTAACGTTCACTTTAAATCTTTGCAATACTTTTTTTTTTNTTTTGTTTCAGAAAACAGCAGATTGATATTCTGGGTTTTGTGCCAGCTGTGAATTTGCTGTGTTAAGAAATTACTAAAGCCATTATGATGTATTTTTTTTCTTCTCTGCTTATTGCAGAACCTTAGTCAAAATTAAAAACATCTAAAAACACTGTTTCAGGAAAACTTAAAATCAGATTTGTGAGTATTTTTTAAATAACTGAATAAAACGGTTTCAGCGTGCATTTTATCACTTTTGTTGTTAACTTGTCAATTTGGGAAGCCTAACGTTTTTCATGAGAGGGTCTGCTAAGGTTCAAAAAAGGTACTTTTGACTTTTAACAAAAGCAACTGTTGTTTTTACGTATAAACTGGAAATCTTGTGGAATTCAGCAGTGACTGAAGCTATAGTGGATGTGTTCGCAAGTGTGTTAGTTTGAATCAAGAGTGTGCATGCTTTGGTTCAGACCATCCACATCTGTGTCAACGATTTCATGTTCTGGAAGGGCTCTTTTATGTGACAGTTTTCTGTGCATGATACTTGGGACCTTGTAGTGTGCAGTTACCCTCCTGGTGGAGCCATGGTTGAAGTTACAGTGGCTGATCCTCAAAAGAGGTTTGAAGTTACTCAGACCTCATTAATTTTCTACTCCATGGGCCTTGTTCATGTTCCCCTTAATCCCAGTGTATTTATCCACATACTGGAAGTGCTGATCTAATTCTGGATCCTAACCTTCCTCCAGTACACATGTTGCCATGGAAACCACAGTTTTTGGTAGAATTTTGATGAATTATGTGCCAATTCAATGCTGACAATCTTTCTGAGACAGTTTGCGTCTCACAAATTTAAGAGAACAGCGCAGTGTGAGAAGTACCGAAAATCGTGCACATTTTGTAGGCTGTCTCTTCTGCTTTTAGAATGACTAAATCCTAAATATCAAGATACTGTGCCTCCTTTCTTTTCTGTAAGAAGTGGCTTGGCAGTAGCAGCTTCCACTGAAGGAAGCTACAAGAAAGAGAAAACTGTAACTCCTCGGGTATTTTACATTTCCACACTGGTTGAAGGCAGTTTTTGGTATGTGAAGAGATACACCCTGATCTCCTGTGTCCAGGAATGGTGGTGGTTGCAGAGGTGACTGCTGAGGTGAAATGTCCTGTGTGTCCTTCATAAGGCAAGAGAAGGCAGCTTACGTTCCCCAAATTGCAGTCACTGGCACAAATCAGTGGTGTTCCCAAAAGCTAGAGGACAGAGTATCTGACATAAAGTGATCTTTGAGATCTATAGGTTTCCTACTCAGTACTCCTTGTCAGAGAAAGCTGTCAGATATTGATTCCAAA
The DNA here is from genome assembly GCA_013398295.1 of Chionis minor. NCBI lineage: Eukaryota > Metazoa > Chordata > Aves > Charadriiformes > Chionidae > Chionis > Chionis minor. Next base: position 863,888 of record VZSF01006551.1, read on the forward strand.
ATTAATTATCCTTCTGCTGTCACTACTGATAGATACGCTATGTGAAATCTGTAGATTTTCTTCCTTTGAAGGTGGTGACGTTTTCCTAATACAGGACGCTTTCTCATGCGAATGTTTTCGAGAGACCTATTCTCTTACAAAGATAGGTGATCTTGTGCAAAAATCAGGTTACCCTGTTCTGCAGAGATAACAGCACCTGAGATCTCACATGCAGATCACTCACAGAGCGCTTGAAGTTCTTTCTGATTCTGGAGGCCCTCTGGAAAGGAGGGGTGCCCTTAATGGTTGTTACTGTATGCAGCACAAGTTAAATCCCGCAGGCAGTGTGGATCCTGCATGCATCTCTGACTCCAGACTTTCACTTTGCTTTTTTTATGTGTTCAGTGGTTGAATCAGGTGAGTACCATAGATCTGACTTTGGTACTTTGCGCAGTTCTGCTTTGCGCAGAGCCTTTTTTCTCCAGGGGGGTGGGATACCATTCTGAGCTTTCACTTAGGAAACCCAAGGCAGGCAAGGGGAATTTTTTTTTTTTTTCCTGTGGAGAAAAACAGATTACTTTTGCTAGCTTCCACTTTAGCCATTTCAGATTATTAACAACGTCCCAAGGAATTAAGGCTGTTAGTAAGCCTGTCATCTTTAAAGAGTAGTACCAGTAGCAGGCATATTGTATCGTATTGGAAGTGAAAGAAGTATATCGAGCTCCATTTTCTATTACCAAAACATTTAGAAGATGTCTGCCTAACATCTTCTTGTGTGCATGAACACAACGATTTGAGGATTTTGATACTATCCATGTGGAATTCCTTAGAATATTACTGGCAAACTGTAGGAGGATTACAAAATGGGAGATTCCTGATCAGTGGAGGAATTCCGCAGTACTCATCAGTCATTCTCAGCTCAGAAAGTAAGAACGTGTTCATAGAATACTGAAAAGAGAAAGAAAGGTTAATGAATTATAACTAGAGTTCTTTGAGTAGATGATTGCTAAGACCAAACCAGTCCTTCTGCCATTCTGTTTTTAAGTTTGTTGGAATAAAGAGCTGAAGCTGCCTAAGCTAAACTTTGTGATGTCCTGTTTGTCTCTGCTGCTATTCCGGTGTTTTTGTAGGACATTTCTTTAGTTGTATTCTATGCAGAAATTACTTACATAGTCTCTCAAGGAGGTTGCATTTTCCCAAAGGACAGGTTTTGATCTATGATTTCCAGGACATAGTAGTTGCAGTGGAGTTTTCTGTTTGGTACGGTTGCTGAGAGCCATAAATCAGTGCTTTTGGAGGTGATCTGTGTAATGAACAAGAATCACACATGACTGGAATGATTCTTGAACATCCTCTGGTTACTTTTTAATAAGATTAGGGTGGACGTTTTTAGTTAAGAGGGATCAGTTATCTTGTCTATAAAGGATTATAGAGGGATCAGTTATCTTGTCTATAAAGGATCATAGAAGTTACAAAAGAATCATGTTTCACCATGATGACAAAAAGTAGAAATAGAACAGAATTGCCTTTTTGGTTGGATGGCATTAGTGCTAAAACTGATTATTTATTTACATGTTAGAAAACTAGTTTGATGCTGTGCCTTACATTCCTTTGGAGGGAGCTATTTAAGGCTATGTACTTCTCTATACAGTTAGATAGACAATGTGCATGTCTCCTTTATGAGAGGTTTAGCAGCCTCTCTGCTTTTTTTGAGCCAGTCAGCATCTATGTTTGTGTTGGTTTTGGCTTACTTCCTCAGGATCTACAAGAGGAGGAATGCTTTATTGGTCTGAAAAAAATCAAACCAAACCAAACAAACTGGCTATTTTGAAGTACTTACAAGTGTATGTACATAATAAAAAAATCTGTATACCTACGTAGTGAATTTTTAAAGGTGAAATTGTACTTAGTGTACTCCCATCTTACAAAGGTGGCACATGTGCCTTTCTTTTCTCCCTGTTCCCCCCCCACACATCATAAGGACCTGACATAGGAGGGTGTTTGCTGTCCCTCTCCGATCAAGATAGAATTGTATTCTGCAGCTGTGAAAACTTTTTTGTGTGTTTTTGACACTTGTGGCTGTACTGATCAGGTATTCATTGGAAGTTGTAAAATGTATTGCATTGTAAACTTGTTACTCTTAAGTGCAAACGCAGAGTAATATGATGGAGAGGGAGATGTATTTCTCTTTCAGGGCAGTTCACGTGCACTTGTAAATACGCACGTATATATGCACTGCTGTATAAAATAGAAACTGCTGTTTAACAAGCTGCTGGCTGAGCAGAAAACCAAGGCAAATGACAAAGCACGTGTGCCAGAAGTGACTTCAGAGAGAAAAAATAAGCAGATCTTGGGCTGATCAGCTGGACTATACTGCTTTCATATCTGCATAAATAAGAACTTTTCAGTAATTTCATTATGTGATTCTTTCTGGATCTTTACATGCCAGTTTTTTGCATGTGGCCCCTGTATGCTTGGCAGTCAGCTGATGCATTTATCTGATGCTTCAAAATGCAGGTGTCTGCCAGTAATCAGTTACTAATGCAGAGTAGCTGAATCTAAGGACAAGATTAACTTGTGACTTCCCCCTCTTCCATCTTTTAATACTATTTGTAATTATAACTCAGTTTCCTGATATTTATCCTGACTTTCTCTTAGGCCTCCCAAAATGTTACAGCAACACTCACATTTGGATTTTTTTTTCTTTTTTCTTAAATCTTCAGTATTTTTCAGCTAAAAAATACGGTGTATACCATTCCAGACAAGAAATCTTGATTTTATTTTTCTTATTACAGATTTGAAGTGGATTATTTCAGTAAAATGTTAAAGTCACTGCACACAAACAGTAGATTGAACGTAAGGTCCATGTAATTTTTCTACAAGACAGTAGATGACCAAAATTAATAATGAGCACAAAATGTAACAAATGAAGACTGATAATAGATTGTGTCCTACTAGAGATGCAGATCAAAACATTACAAAAGCTATTAATCTCAAAAAATAGTGATGCGAACATATTTTAAAGTAGAAGTGTACTTAGAGTTGTTTTCATTTTAAAGCTTTTTTTGCTTCGCATTTTTCCTTATGTTCAAGAATGTTATTTTTCACAGTAGAAACTATATAATCATCAATTTCTATAATCATCTGCAAGGAAGTTACATTTATTTTTTCAAGAGCTTGCAGTTAGAACTTTCAAACTGTATTATACTCTTCACCATTATTTTTGGTGCCTTTCTGAGTATATTAAAGTTTTCATAGTGTAGTTTTCATATTTCAGTGTAGTTTTCATATTTCATTATCACACAGAAGCATGATAGTGATAGTTCTTAGCATAGCATACATAGCTTAAACTCAGACATTCATTTCTGTCCTTAGTTTCAACATTTAACTTCCATCTGTTCTTCTCCCTTTTTTTCTTTCATTTCCCTGTTTCCGTTTTTCCTCATGCTATGACATAAAAGTGGTTGCACTGAAAAGACTGCCCTTTTTGAGGAACAGACCGAAGGAAAAAGACAAAATGAAGGCCTTCTACCGTCGCTCCATGTGTAAGACTTTATGACAGTTCAGCTTCTTTTAAATGGCTACACTGGCTTCCATTACTAATTTTTCACTAACCTCTCCCTGGACTGCGCTGTATTTTTCCTCCTATTTTGCAATGTGCAAGTCCTGCTACAAATACAAGGAGCTGGAGCTTTTTTCTTTTTTCTTTTTCTTTTTTTTTTTAACCTTGGCACTGAATACTTTATATATGTGCACATGTGCACACACACACGTACCCACACATTTACAAGCACATGCACATACATATATATATTCAGTGCATTGTGATTGCATATATTTGTACACATAGTTGTCTATATACACATGTCTCCATGTGTATATAAATTTACAGTGCACTGTGTTAACATAAATAGTTTAAATTACACATTTCATAAGCCTTTTGTTAAGAAATCACTGTAATTTTTTGTTCAAAGAAAGTGTAGAAAAAGTAGTGCAAGGCTGTATGGTGGTCTGTCACTCTTCAAGTATTCATCAGTTGTTGTTGCCAAAGTGTTGTATTGATTTACTTTATTTTGTTTTTTAATGAGGGGTGGAGAATTTTCTCTAGTTTTGTGAAGTAAAGGTGAATATCATCAGATGTCATCTTTTTCAGATCCTTTTACTTGTGTTACTATGTAAAATACAGTATCCCTGCAGTAACCTGCACTGTACAAGGATCCCGTATCATTGTTGACATTATATTGTCTTAGCACCTTTGCTCATTTTATCCTTATTCATTCCATTTTACCATGGCAAACAATATATCAAAGCTTCTAACATACATACTACATATCATTGCAGCGCAAGCATGGCAATTATACCTAATAAAATCAGTGTTAAGAACCATAGTGAGCTGAAAGAAGTCTGTGCCTTATAACACTTCTCATTCATTGAGCTGATTGCATGTCATAACATGGACTAGCTTGTGTTTGTACCTTCCAGTATTCAATGCGCTTTAATGCTTAGAAAACTGTCAAATGTTTTGCAATACAAGATAAGAACAGAAGCAAATACATTGACCATGCTGATCATTTGCTTTCATTTGCATCCCAGCCATGAATGACCTGGTGCAGTCCATGGTCCTGGCAGGAGGACAATGGACAGGTAGTTCTGAGCATCTGGAGGGTCCTGATGATATATCTACGGGTAAAAGGAGGAAAGAATTGGGAGCTATGGCCTTCTCTACTACAGCAATCAACTTTGCAACTGTCAACTCTTCTACAGGCTTCAGATCCAAGCAGTTGCTAAATAATAAAGGTATAGGTGGAAGCTCTTTGCACCGTGATGTGACTATGTGTAACAGCAATTTCATGTAAATATTGGTTTTACTTGTATTTTAAGTTTTTCAGCAAAAAGCAATCTTAATAATTGAGTTGCAGTGCTAAGATACTGAATAGGCTTATGAACCGTAGTTATAAAATGTTTCAGGATTTTTCCTACAGAACGTTACCTAAGTAAAAATGGATTGGTTTGAAAAATATTATAATATCTTTTACGGATTATAAATATTTCAATAATCTTTTTATTTTCTTTTACGTCTTCTTTTATGTCTCTGTGTATAGATACTACATCCTTTGAAGATGTAAGTCCACAAGGTATTAGTGATGATTCTAGTACAGGATCAAGAGTTCATGGTAAGAGGTGAACTTTAATTAAATGAATTAAGGATATATTATGTGAATGTTAACAAAGTTTGCAAAAAAAAGTGAATGGCATCATTACAAGTGAGCATGCTTTTCTGCGATTTGCAAATCTCTTGAATGAATAGTATCATTTCTTCAGATATTCTTTTCTTTCTTAACTACTACATCAGATAGATGTTCTGTATCTCTAGTAGAAAGTAGCTGTGAAGTGCATCTGAACTAAAACATTTTCCCTTCCAAAAATTTATTTGGTGTTAATAGTATAATAAAAGAAGTTACCATTTCAGTCCTTAAAAAAAAGAAAAATCCAAATCTGGCCTGATTTTTCAATGTTTATTGTTCAATGAAAACTAAATTTGTCGTTCACTGTGTTTTATAAAATCATTACCTGTTCCTTCAAGCAAAGCTATGAAGTGAAAGCTATCATAGATTATTTAGAAGTGAATTTTTAATTCTTCTATAAATACTTAAATTCAGTGTAAGCAACAAACATTTTTGAAGATAATAACAGTGCATTTCCCTTGTATTGGATAGGAGTACAGGACATTATCTGTGCAGATGCTCTTGCTCTTCCTGTTCGTGGCATTTCAACAATGTGCAAGGTTCCTTGTCAAATCTGTTGTAAGTGACCTAATCACGAGCAGCTTTCTGCATGCCCATCCTTTCATGTGTAAAATCCCGGTTTCCCACTAACCAATCAGTTTCAATTCTAAATGTACGCTCTATTTCTCTTTTCCTCTCCCTTGTACCTCACTATGCCTGTAGTGCCCTTTTCTAAAGTGTCCTCTTGGACTGCCTGGAAATCCCTTCGCTTTCTGATCTGTAAGAAACCATTTTGTTGACAATGGGCATGCTCAGCCTGTGAAATCGTGCATGATTCCTGTCTCTGAGCATTCTGTGATCAGAATGTACAGGTACCATGTCACCTGCTAAAATTTTGTTCATCATGGTGTCTCCTAATTTTCCATTTAGCTTCCAGACCAGCCAGCCTTGATAGTGGCAGAACATCCACTAGCAATAGCAATAACAATGCTTCACTCCATGAAGTCAAAGGTATGCTGTAGGGGGATTTACATACATGCTTCATTTCCATTATTTTCTCTGTAAGATCATCTATATAGGGTTAAAAAAAAACAAACCAAACAACCCACCACACTAAAAAATTCCCGTAACACACCGCTGCATGTTTTTCTTTAAGCATTTTATAGCTTTCATTCCCCAAATTAGGAAATGATACAACTATTAAACAAAACTTATGTTTGTAATAAATATCAAAAGGGTGATATTAGTATATAAATTGCAAACTATTTTAAACCAAACCTAACCAAGAAACAACGTTACAAAATAAGAATTCCCCAAAATTACTTTAAAATCACTTATTTTTAAGCAGAGAAGTTGTTCCATTTTTTTCTCTTAGCATCATACTATGTGTGCGCTGCTGCTGTAAAGCTGCGTGGTGTACAACGCAGACTGGACAAAATGGCATATGTAATACCATCCTGCAAATTTTTATATTCTGTTTCTAAAAGATTAATACCATTCCTGGATTCAGCAATATTCTCTAAATTTCATACGCTATGAGCCTTGATCTAGTTTTGTTTATAATAGCCATTCAAACTGGAGACCACTGTACATACTAGACAAGAACACTGCCAACTCAAGATTTCATTTAATACTCATGGCCTGCATTTATTAAACAGTATCTGTTTGGCAATTTAGAGGTGAATGCTAGCTTAAGATATTTATTAGTTTGTTTTCTGTCTGATTACTCCTTTCTGTAAAAGATTCTTTGAAGTACTCCTTGCCCCAGTTTCTATACAGTATTAGAAATTTCTGCTGTGACAGTTTATCTTTCTTCAAAATTAATTTCATTTCTTAGGAGTAACATAAAGTAGGAAACACTTGATTACTCATCAGTATATTTTAAGCAATTCGCAATTATTGAAAAATAAAAAGAATTGGTGTTGTGGAATTTATTTTGCATTTAATGCCATAGCCTTCCTTGATGTCACAGTTTTCATAAATTAGAAGTAATGACAGAATCTGTTGGAGAAGCAGCATTTCTATATAGTTCTTGTTGAAGAACTATGTTGAAGAAAAAATTTCTTTCCATTCTATCCTTTGTATTTCATTTAATGTAAAACTCATTAATAGTATATTAGTGTTTGTGCAGCTCACAGTGACGCTGAACAAGACTGAAGGCATCTTTAGCCTCTTGGAATATAGTATTATGTAGATGGAGGCCCAGATTGTAAGTGAAAGGTAGTTTTTTATTCAGGAAGCTATCATGTCATGTTTGAACAGCTGTAAGAGGTAAGTCGGGGAGTGCAATTGTATTAATACTGTATTTGGGTTGAGAAAAAAAGGACAACTGGATTTTTTACTATTTTAAATAGTTACTGTTAATTGGATCTGATAATGTTCCAGATTTGAGTGAGGTTATACTGTTTTAACAGCTTTCATGTATTTTTTTAATGAAATACTTAATGCCATTTACCCCAAAAGCAGGTGCAATTAACAATCAAAGCAGGCCGCAAAGTCACAGCAGCGGAGAATTTAGTCTGCTACATGAACATGAGGCTTGGTCTAGCAGCAGCAGCAGTCCTATTCAGTACTTGAAAGGTCATACAAGGTCTAGTCCTGTGCTCCAGCAAAGAACATCTGAAACACTGGACAGTCGTGGAAAACAGATCAAAAGCAGTTCTCCTGGAAGTGAAGTTGTTACTCTGCAACAGTTTTTAGAAGAAAGCAACAAGAGTACCTCAAGCGAGGTTAGTTTAAAAAATATTTTAACTATGTATTATCCCATATATGGATACAGAATTAATAGAAGACTTGCAGTGAGTACAATAGCTTTAAAAATTTGGGGAGATACTGGTTACGCCTGCAGTAAGAAGTAGTGTGGACTGTATCCTGATAAACCGTACTTGCTGTATTACACACAAAATCATTTCGAATTTCACAGCTCCACCCTTTCCGGGTTACTGAATTAGGTAAGAAAGTCGGTCTCTACTGCACAAAATTGTCTGGTGTACTGGTGCGTGGTACGCTCACGAGAATCAGGTGGAAGGCCGTGAACTCAGAGTGGGTTTACTTTTCTTCTTCCAGTTCAGCACTTGTCTGCGGTAACAGCTGTTGTCAGGTCTGTCTTACATCAACAGGAAGGAAGATACTTTACTTCATTCCCTGAGGAGAGTCTGTCTGCTTCAGTTCTGTCTTTTTAACTCTACTGGGCAAAAAACATTGACCTTGGAGCTCACTGGAATCTGAGAGGAGTAAGACAAAGAGAATGTTTCTCTAAATCAGGGATAGTTTGTTAGAAGCCCAAAATCACCTTGTCTCTGCTAGTATTCTAATTTCTTCATCACTCGATCTTGAGTAGATCTGTCCTAAACCTAGAAGTGCTCTAGGATAATGCAAGCCAGTTACTGTGACTAGGGCACTATCAAGAGTAAGGATCAGACTCAATCTACACACCACAATTGAAATTGAAAATGGGATATTTTTTTTTTTAGATACTTAAAAGGACCTCTCACCTATGGTCTCTCTGACAAGGATTTTTGGTTGTTAAGCATTAGACAATACTCTTCTGGAAGTAGAAATAAAAGAAACTGAGCCATCAGGTCCAGTTCACTGCTGTTCATGAATCGCAGAATCCCTTTCGTAGCATCACAGAATCATTCAGGTTGGAAGGGTATGCAAGAGGTCTCTTGCCAGTCTTCTGCCAGAGCATTTCCTTAATGCTCTTAGCTTAGTTCTTTCCAAATGGTCTCTCTTACCATCTTGAAAAAGACTGAAGTCTCCCTCCACTCTGTCTGTGAATAGTATTCACTTAAACTTTTTTCCTAGTTCTAAAATCTTTGCTCCAAAAAGACATATTTGAGAGCTGTCCAGTCTAAATTTAGGCAACAAGGGTGCCTAAAGGTTATATACTTTGTATTACTCTCTGAGACATTTTGTCTTTATTATTTGAGTACATGGAGAATTTAAGCTTTTAGCTCCAGATGATCAGTGTAAGTTAAAATTATAGTCCATATAAAATTGCTTAGGAGGGTGAGGGATTGCATGAGTGATAGCAGAGGGCAAGTGTGTGAGAAGATGAAACAGAAGTTTTGATCATCTGATATGTTGAGTTAATCAGTATTGCAGGAACGAATTCCAGATAGTTACAATCTGTCTGATGCGCAATTTTCAAAGTACTTGCTTGTAAGCTGTACAGAAAACTCATGAGTACGTATCGTAGATGTTTAATACTGTTTTTAGATCTGAGAAATTTAAAAAAATAAATACTTTTAAGAATTGTTCTTCATTTATGTCCACAAAGATTGCTTAGGAAAAGGTCAAAATTATAATATATAAAATTATGTTTCCTTTTTTTGACAGATGAAATCTACAAGTGAAGAGAATCTTTTAGATGAAGTCATGAAAAGCTTATCTGAGTCTGCGGAGCTGTCAGGAAAGGAAAAGCTAAGAAAACAGCCCTCTGCCGGTTGTGGTATTGTGAGATCATTAAGTGTAAAAAATACAGTTGATTTCTCAGATGGACGATCCATTAAACCAGAACAACTGGTAAGGCCTAGCCTTCGTAAAACTGAAGATACCTACTTTACTAGCTCTCCAATAAAATTTACGTCAGGCGCTCAAGGGAGGGGCAAATCAGTTAAAGAAAAGATACAAGCAACTGTATCACAGCGACAATCAAGAGATTGCAATCCTTATGCTACCTTACCTCGTGCAAGCAGCGTGATTTCTACAGCAGAAGGAACTACTCGAAGGACAAGCATTCATGATTTTTTGTCTAAGGACAGTAGGCAACCTGTATCAGTTGATCCAGCACCATCCACCGCTGACAGAAGTGTTCCACCAACCTCTAGTGAGTACTCAGCACACCAGTTATCCTCTAATTTTTTTCACTGTGTGGCTTACAGAGTAGATTGCGTTCCACAAAGCAGTGCAGCTAATGCAGTTAAACCGCGCAATTTAGGTTGTAGCTCTGATGTGCCTAAGACCTCAAGGGTGGAAAGGTCAAATTTTCACGGGACAACTTTGCTAAGCACAGGTGCGTTTAATGACAAAGTCAGTATATCCGGTAATGACAGCACAGGATCATTTACTGTGGCTCAGCCATTTTTATCCCTTAACACTGAATTAGTTAGTAATATAAGTGGATTGCCTCAGAGATCTACGTCAAAAACAACTGATCAGGCAAATCTGTCAGCATTTAGATCACTACCAAAAAATCCAGACCAGCCTTCTGCTAATCAGAAATCCGATCATAGTGACCCACGGTCACTTCTAACTAGTGAATTTGTTCCTGCCACCGGTATAAACACCAGTGAAGCTGAATCCCCGCTACTGGTTTCTGAAGATAGTAAAACTGTGTGGTATGAGTATGGTTGTGTATGACGAGGAAGTTGTGTTATTGAATATATATGTAGTCTAATACGACAGAGTTGTTCTTCTCCGTGTCCACTGGATTTAGAGAAAATTTCAGTACAACGAAAAAATAATTTTGTGTTAGATCTGTGGGTTGTTGCTTTCTAAGAACAATGGCATAGGGCTCAGTTGTGTACTCTAGCATGTTTGAATGTAAAATTGTAACCTCACCAAAGTTTGCATGAAACATTAATTGCACTGTATATATATTTTGCATGCCTTTAAAAGTCTTTATAATACGAGCTATATTTTTATTTGTCACGCATTGCAAATATTTTGGTTTTTTTCCTGTACGTTACTGAATGCATGTTAAACCAATCGCATGCTGCATTGCCAAAAATGGCACAGTGAACAACATAATTTCTGGTACAAAGACAGTACTTTTCAGTTGTGCTTGTGCTTTCAGGTGTATCAGTAACACATTGATTATGTATTTAGAGGAAAAATACCCTTTTTTCCCCTTCTTCCAAAATGAGATACTAATGAAAAGAAGCATTTGGAGATACTTCAGTGTCTTAGCCTTTTCCTTTATGCCATGTCCTGGCATAAATGCACTTTGCACAAGGAACAAGTTATAGCCCAATAATTCAGTGCCTCTAGCTTGCACACTAAATATGAATTACTGTTAATAGTTATTAAAATATTTGAACATTGATAAATGCAAAGACCATTCATAATCCTAAACATAAATTATAATTCTTACAAAGAGGTAATAAATAGTCGTATGATGCACAGCACTTGTAATGAAAAAATGACCGTTTCCACCTTTTCTCTTTTGTATGCTTTGTCTTTCCACGTCTGGTGTACAAATGTGGTGAAGTGTACGGTTTTATTAGGAGTCAAATAACAAGAGTTACATGAGACTCCTTGTGATGTATGGTAATAAAAACCTGTATTGATTATGGTGGAAATTCATTTTTTCTTAATAAAGTAACACTAGTATAATAGAAAACAAGATATGTAACAAAATAACAGAAAGCCTGTTAAATTAACACAGTTAAATAAAAGAAAAAATAACAAAAGTTTCTTGCAAAGTTATGGGAGTGTAAGAGTGCTTAAGCAAATAACTAATTAAATCCCAGATGACCAGCTAAAGAGAAATGTTGAAAAGTAATTACTTAATATGCCTCTGTCTCTGTAGTTGTTTGAAACTTCTCAATGATAAATATAAACAGTTTAAAATTGTATCATACTTAAACTAGAATTACGTGAGGCATTACATTAGCACTTTTTTGCAAGAGGAAGTAGTTACTGACAGTTATTGTAGGCCAAAATTACATAAGCTATAAAAACCCTAAATGAAAATATATCTAGAGAAAAAAATCTTTAAAACTGAAAATAAATGTTGAAAATAATGAATGTCATATTCTGATTTTTACAATTGAATTTATTTGGCCAGCAGTTTTGTGGCAGTCATGGTACTGCTCTGTGGATTGAACTTTAATTTCGTAGTGTTTAACTAGTGCTGCAAATACCCAGTTCCTCAAGGAAAAGCAGCAGATATCCTAGATGTTACTCTATAAGGTCTTCATTTCGTACGGGAGAATTCTTAATCAAATGTGGAGATAGCCCTTTACAGAGCTCCAGCTACATTTCCAGGTGGGGAAAAGGAACGAGGGGAGAAGATGGGATGTTTCAAAGACACGCCATGGAGGGTAAAATTACTGTTTCAAAATGTAAAGCTGCCATCCTTTACCATGCCTACAGTCATCCATTATTATTGGGCTGATAAATTTCTGACTTCTCTTCAGTGTTGTTCACAGCATGCTGTTATTGCTGTATTCCCTCTAGAATTCCCTCTCACCATTAAAAAAAAAAAAAAACCCAACCCCAAATCTGAAATATAATCTTAATTTCAGACGCATTTACTCACACAGCGAGATCAGTGTTCTGATCTTGGGTCATGTCATTTGATTCCATTTCCATTGATCTGTAGATGTATTTGAATTAGTTTTGAGATGAACAGTGCTGTTATCTGAGGCGACATGTGCATAATAAACTTTGCAAGTTATTTAAGGAATTAGAAAATCTTTTTCGCTCTGAGAGTACTTACTATAAACTCATATTGTGCTACCAGCATCTATATTTTTCTTAACTGATAGCAAGCCTATGTCTTGCACCGAGGCTGCTTGTTATGATCACAGCAAGGTTTGTAGCTAGAGGTAGTGTCTTTTATTTAGATCAACTGCTATTGTTGGAGAAATCAGATACGCTTTCAGGCATGCTATTATCTCGTTCACCAGTCTTGTCTTGCTTAGTTCCTTAGACCATCACAGCTACAAAAAATACCAGTATTTTCTGCAGATGTATTTATTACAAACTCTCCATCACGACAGCTGAACCCCACTTGTAATCAAGGTCAGAAGAGAAATTTGAAAGGTTTACCCCGCTACAGTGAAGTTAAAGCTTGCTATTGAGGCAATAAAATACTTTTTTTTTCCTAGCCACTGCCCATGGGGCACTTCAGTTTGCATTGTTTCATTTCTCTTCACAGCACTAAGTTGTCACATCCAAACCAAATCTGATAGTGAATACTTGTGCCTGATGTTTAATGCCTTTTTAGCCTGCATTTTACCTTACTCTGCTGGGGGGGCAGCGTTAAAACGGCTTCTCTCAAGCCCAAAGGGCTTCAACTGAGTGTTAGTGTCTTTGAACATCAGTGTCTCAGATCCTCTGTGGGAGTTCTAGACTAATCTTGTCTGGCTAAAGCTACTATTTTGCATTGTTTTATGAATTTGTAATGAATTACATTTCCGTTCTGAGGATAATAACTTTCTGTGCTTCTACTTCTGCTCTGTTGAGTTCTGCTGCAACAGCAAAAGCATACTGCTAGAGACTTTCTAATATCTCTGAAAAATAAATCGGCAACATCTCTTTATTATATATGAAAAAAACCAAATGTTTTCATGTACAGGAGGATTATTTTTTCCTACACTTTTTGGTCTTCACGCTTTAACAATACATACATCATGGATGTCTCTTTCAGTCTGTGCTCAACTAGTGATGTAGAACTAGAAGGATCTGTGAAATTCCTTTCAGGCCCAATCGCTGCTGCCCCTCCGCCATTCACGTGGCTGACTAAAACATAAGGTGCTCAGTCCTTGGTCCCTGCTGCCTTTAAAAATTATGATAGGACTCTGCATGGTAATTACAAGCAAGAAATATGTGGCTGCTGACCATAAAACACATTTTCTTGTTCAGGCTCAATAATTTGCTTGCAATTAAAGTTTGCTTGATGCTGTGCTTTAAGTGGATAGTAAATTAAGAGACTGCATTTTGCACGTTCAGGCTGTTGCATGCAAAGATGATTTTCTGTTTTGCAGACTTGAATGTGAACATTTCTGTCAATGTGTAGCAGGTAAAAGTGTAAAGATGAGTTACATTCTCTGCTAGGTTTAGTCAGCCTTGATTATATCCAATTATTTTTTTTCCTTTTCATACAGGCAGAAATGTAGGGTTAATAGATCTAAAAGTCAAGTATATCTGATTGTGGCTTTGAAAATAATACCTGGTTGTTCTAAATGCTAAGATTAATTTTAATGAGTGTAGCTGAGTAGGCATTTCCAGTGCGTTTCTTCTATCACTCTCCTCTGTCCTTTCCTCTAAAAAGAAGTATATATATCCTTTTGCTCTACTAATAAGTAGAATATATTTTAATGCATGAGGGGTTTTTTTTCATGTCCTGATAAACACAATGAATAACATGAAATGCTTTTCTCTGCAGATGTGGAAGCTATCCCAGAAAGCAGAAATTCAAAAAGCAGGTCTAGGGAGCAACAAAGCTCCTAATTCTATTACCCACTACATGAGATGTGGGCCAAGTGGTGAGTTTCCTGCCCAAAATGTAAATGAGATTAATTTCATTTACAACAAACTAACAGCATTACGTATAAGAACAAGTGCACATTGCATTAACCAGATGTAAATACTGCTTGCTTAACTGGCTTCTATCTTGCTTATTAGTTAAGCCAGAACAGGTTGTTTTATAGCAGTTACTTTGCCTGTGTAGGCAGGGAACTTCATCCCGTCTAGCCTTTTGCCTGTAAAAATTGCATTTATTTTTATTTTTCAAATATCCTGAAAAAGAAAGTTCAAAGAAATCACACTAAGAAGTAATATTGAAGTCAGTTCTTAGAAAGGGACAGATAAATCTAAAAGAATAGTTTAACAAAACATGTAAATTATTCTGTACTACAAGGAAACGGCCTTTTTATAAAGTTTGTCTTTGGCATTCTGTCCTTCTCTTGACTTCATTAAAACATCTTTGATGCATGCTATTAGTGCTGTTAGTTCTGTTAGTGACTTAACTCTGTATTTTATACTTCCGCACTTTAAGCTTTTCTTATGTTCTTTTCTCTTTCTACCTTTCAACTGAAAACAGAGAGAAAAGTGTCCTTCAGTATCTCAGTATGAAGCCTTTATATCTGAAGTAACAAGACAGCGACTGTAGGAATCATTAATAAAAATTAAGGGAATTTTTTACATTCTTCATGACTAGAGCAGGCGAGAAATAAAAACCTACCTACCTTCCTTCCTTGAATCAAGGAGCTCTACTGGAGTCTACTGCCGAAAATTTGTAGATGGTCTTAGGAATTATTGCACATTGCACTGTTAAGATCTACTGAATAAAGGACAGTTCTCATCTCCCTAAGGACCAAGAATTTTAAGGTCTCAAGAATTACTCCAGGAAAAAAAAAATAATTTCTTTCATCTTCTGTTAATGAAATTAGCCACTGATTTGCTTAAGCTTCTGCTAATAATTAGCCAAAAAAACCCCATAACTAGCAGTTTATATTTACTTCTGTAAATCTAAAATAAATGCTGTAGTATTTTGTTGAAATTGACTGTATATACAGATACAAAAACCTCACAGCTTACAGGCACTTCACTGCCTTATTTGGTTAGCATAATCTGCATGAAATTGCTCTTAAAAAAAGTTTATGCTGATTTTTGTTGCATACTGCAAGAGAAAAATTTGTTTACATATATGAAAAAGTTCCATAACTAACAAAAGTGGGAGTCATGGGATAACCGTATTATATAGAAATTGTTTGTCATTTGTGTTTTTCACATTCCCAAGTTATTCTGCATATGTATGTTCAGATGTTTCTGACAGGAAATTGTCAGGTATGATTTTTGTATAACTTTTATTTTAATATAAGGCTGCTTTCAACAAATGGCATTTCCAGGATAAGACTGTCTTACAATGTTTGTGTATTGACTGATTTTTTTATTTTTTTTTTTTAAATCATTTGTCTTTTGACATGAGCGGATTGTGACTTAGGAGCTTTCTTGATGGCAAAAAGAAATGTAAACAATATCATACGCATTTTACAATCAGTTCCCCTTAAAGGTTATCTTTGATTAGTAAGATACATTTTGTTCATTACTGATTTATATTAAAGTCAACAAATGTTACTGGTACATGCGGTCGTTGCATACATTTGTTGTCTGGAAAACATTCGCAGAGAGCTCAAAGGAAGCGTACATGAATTTGTAAGCAGACCCAAAATGAGTGATCTTAATGATATTGTATTACAAATGAACCAGCACATTCATATTCCTGTTCTGAAGGGTGAAGTTAACTGTGTAACCTCCTAGTTTCCTGTCTTCCAACAGGCACGTACATACCTTTCACCTACAGCGCGCTGTGTTCGCGTAAGGAAAGGTCCCTGCAGTCCTGGGGTTGCAGACGTACCTGGAAATGGATGGCGCTGCTGCTGTGGGGTAGAGCCACTACAGCTTCGCCAGCCTCATCACAGCCTCTTTCTTGAGGCTGACAGGTTGTATCGCGAATAAAGTCTCAAGCTGTCAGGTACAGTTGGAACCATCATTTCTCACTGGAGAATGCAGTTCAACAGATTCAAAAGCATACTGGCAAGTCTTTTTTTTTTTTAAATTTTCCTGAAATTTTGTCAAAAAAGAGAAAATTTCAATAGGCTTCAGAAGGGAAAATTTTCTTGGGGTTTTTTCCTTAAAGTGACTTCCTTCTGAAATACTTCTTATGATAAAAAGTGCTAAAAGATCTAGATCTAAGCAGAATGTTTTGTTTTTACAATATAAACTACTGGTTCAGCCTGGGATTGTTTTCACCGAGAATTTAAACATTTTGGGTTTGTTTTTTTTCTTAAGTGAAAATAGGACCAATTTTGCAGCTCTCCACCGGATAGAATTTCCATTCTTCCCCAAAGACATTTCTGCTATTTCATTAAAATCATTGGTTTCTTTGGATTACCAACTCACACTAGCATCCATTTCTAGTCCATTACTCTCAGTATCAAGATTTTTACTGATTTCAGTGGAAGGATGGTGATTTTTGCAGAGAATCAACATAGATTAGCAATCCCGGGGGTGATCTGAAGGCCAGCGCGCTCCTGAAGTCCAGCTCCGCAGTGGAGGCAGCCTGAGCTCAGTTGCATCTGGAATAGTTTCCCACATTGTAACTGGTACTGTGAGGTTTTTGAGAAGGATTTGGGGCGTTGCAGGCCGTGCGGTGACAGCTACGAGATGTCACCAGAGGCGGGTGGGATAAATGCCAGTGGCTAGAGGAGCTACGGTGTGACAGGGCCTGCGTACAGGTGATTTGTGTGTTCCTGGACGCACGCAAGGCTCGGGGCACAGCCGAGTTTCTCCCCCAGTGCCAAGTGAGACTGACGGAGCCCGGACGTGCTCGAGGAGTGAAGTACTCTAAGCAATAAGAATCTGGTGTCGAGCCTGGTTTCTGTGCCATTCCTCTGCTGCAACATAGGCAGAGCCATAGAGACGGAAGGAACAGTTGGCTTTACAGAATTTTGTAGGCAAAGATACGAAATCTGGGATGGTGGTAGCCCTTACTGAAGGCATAGCTGTTATGGAAGAGAATTTAAATACTATAAATACTAGAAAAATTTTATTTTCAAGCTTGTTTCAGGGTCTGATTGTGACTGGATTCTCCTAGCTCTCTTTGACAACAGAGGACTGATGCATTTTAAACTCTTAAACCCTAACCATTTAGTAGCATTACTATTTTTAGAAGAACATGTGTGTCTTGAATTAACAGATTTAAACTGTAGTGCCAAATGCTGTTTGTATTCACAGAATCCGAGCAGTTCTGTGTGTTGAGGTAGATTCTCCGCGACCCTGGGAATTAGGGAAGAGTGGCGCATTGCCACGACTGCGTGGCACGTGCTTCTCTGCCAGCAGCAGTGCTGGGCACACGCAGCTGGCCCTCGCCACACATGGCTGTGTCATTTCCATCACATGGGCACCTCCCGACTTTTTATTTATTAGCTCAGTTCTTTTCTGTATTCACTAAGTTGTCCAAAATTGCCTGTCACAACTTCTGCACTTCCCTTTTGCATATTATTACACCTTCTTAAAGCATCTGTGCAGTCACAGCCAGGGTGTAGCCACAAACTACAATTACTATTTGACTGATAACGTGTATTGGAAATTAACCCCCTCATCCAAAAACTGGTGCAGTTTTCTTGTATGAGAGAATCATCAGGAGTTTGGGGCCAGAATTCATCCTGCTGGCTCAGAGTCTAGTGGAGGTCAGGTTTCTGTGCCAGGGTCCTGGCTAGTGCCTGTGGGGGCTGTTGTAGGCAGAATTTGACCCACTTCATCTGCATCAGTACTGAGGCCAGGGTGGGATTTTGGGTTGTGTTTGCTAAATTAGCCAAAAGCAGCACCAGGGATACATTTGCACTGAAGAGATCAGAATCTATTTCTCCCAGCAGTTTCTTTTGCAAAGAAGTTTCAGAGCCAAAGAGCAGCCAGGCGTTTCTCTGTGCTCTGATGACTTTTAAATTATTTTCTTTTTAATTTCTTAATCTTTCCAGTCTGTGCCCTTAAAATAAAATAAAAATACAAATTTAATTTGGGAGCTGCTTCACATTTCCAAAACACCAGCTCCCAGGGGAAGAACACAGCGCCTGATGGACAGCCTACAAGAGTGTACACACACAGCTTTTTACTGCGAGAGTTGCCAAATCTGTCACTGCTAGTTCAAGATTACAAGAGAGGTTGTAGTACTACCCAGTGTATAATTTTTATTTACTTTTCTGATAGTCTGCTGAGGATTTAGTAACATTTCCAACACCTATTATTTCTCAACTTGCTCCAAGACATGATGCTGCCTCAGCAAAGGAGCTCATGTATGATTTTTAGAGGTAGATGGTAATGTATATGTAAATAATGCTTTGATATTAATAAAGCTGCCTTAAAGGAATGTACCTAGGTGTCAAACAAAACTTTAAAAGCTCTTATTTAAAACTGTAATTTCCTTTACATGCTGATTTTTTTAATGTTTGCCATTGTATACATTTATTAATGATGTTATTAAAATGCCAAACCAAATAATTTTTATTCTTATTTTGTGTGTACATTTATACACACACTTTCTGGAAACTTATGTTGCTGGAAGGATGTTGGTGTTAAGTAATGGCGTTGTGGTCAGTCGGTGATGTGTTCAGTGAGTATTTCTTCCGGAAGGCAACCGATAAAACTGTAGCAGAATTTTTCTGGGCAGTGTGTTGTTTGTTTTGTGTTGTTCATTTGTGTAGACCCGTGTGGCTTTTAACTATACACTATTTTGATACTATTTTTTAGAAAAGGACACTAATTTCATAAGTAAATACAAAAAGAATTGCTATAGACTTGCCAGATATACTATCTGAAGCTCTGATTTTGCTTGGTCGGTATTTTTGCTGAGAGAAGTCTCAGAATCTCTTCTGAGGACAAAGGTAGTACAGATTTTTAAGATTCGTGAAGCATAGTAAACTGCTATTGTGCACGTCTTTAAAACAATTAAAAGCTTTCTGGGTTTAAAGACCTTGACAAGTCAAATTTAATACTTTAAGTGATAAAGGATTTTGGGGTACCACAAAGAAGGAACCTTAAAGGGGAGGGAGAGTGAGTGGCAGGGAGAAGGCAAGATAAATTTTACTTTTAAAGACACATAAAACTGTATCTTAATATCTAGCTAATTTAGTAATGCATTTGTCAATCCAGAGTTCATTAATCAACTTAATATTCCCAAATAGAAGATGAAGAAGTCTTTTTATTTTTAACAACAAATATAAAATCACATGTATGTGGAGCTTTTTCTAGTGCCTCTTCCTATTCGTTCAACATTTTTAGGTCAATTCTTTCCCATTTGAGACAACTGCCACAATAGGTGGGGTTCACATCTCTGAGAACAGGTGCCAAATCCTTCAAAAATGAAGGAAACCATGGTAAGGATCTTTGTGAACTAACTTGCCTTGCGCTAAAAGATGCTTTTTCTTTCTTAGTTAATGGTACTTGTTGATTCTGTAGAGTTAAAAGATTTCACTTTCTTCATAGGAAAAAAAAATCCCCAACACACAAATGTTGATGTTCTCATAGAACTGTCTTGGCCATATAGAATGAAACGGAGTCAAATTGGCTAATTTTTGCCTTTTGTTTCTTTTGAAGTGTTTTCCCTTTGTTTTTAGTATTGCATCCTTTAGCGTGATGCAGTAGCAAATTGTCATCCAAGATCACAAGTCCTTTTGTGTGTTTGTTCTTCACTCTTCTGTATTCTTTATTTCTGTTCTGTCTCAACTTGTGTTCGCGCTATTGCTTGCCTTCAGGCATAGTTCATACATGACATGTTCAAAAGTCCTTTTCCCCATCACCTTCACATTTTGCCCTGCACTTTCGCTACTCCCATCTCTGGGCTTTGTGTGGGTACCAATTGGCACAGTATGCTCGCTGGACTTCATGGAGTTTCTGCGGCTTCTGCCTTCAACACAAAATCTGTTTGGGGGGAGTTCTATTAATTTAGGCAGGAGAGGTGAAAATTGAATTAGAACTTTAATGTTGAGAATGCACTGGTCTTATTCTTGCGATAGTAGATACTTTTCTATCCTGAACATGTATTCTCTATTGAAAGCCAAATCAGCCTCTCCTCAGCCTCTTAAACACACGGATGTTTGCATGTGCAGTCCTCTTCTCCTGAAGGGAGAAGCTCAAGTACAGCTACTTGTTGTACCATTCTTTCCATTCCTGTAGGTGCTAGTTAAGGATACGGTGGAACAAAGATGCAGGTCCTCCATGAGTTTGTGAGTCTGTAGAAATCATGCACAAAAGTCAATACAGTTCCAGGTTTTATTAACTTTCCTGGTCTGGAACCTGCAGTGACATATCTCCTTGGAGCTCTCCTGCCAGGGAATGAGGCTGGTACCAGGCTTACGCCCCGCCACACCTGCTGTTGGGTGGCTCCCTCGTGTTCTACTGGTTTTGGGGGATGCTCCTGAGATGGGTGAGCCACACACCTGTCCTCATGGGGCCATCAACCAGAAGGCTTAATTATTTCCCAAGGGGAGGATACTGTGAAAGTGAAAATGCAACTAAAAACTGAGACAATCAAATGTGTTTTCAGTAGGGTAGCTAAACTGGGGGTTTTCCTAGGTAAAAATAATAAAGCAGCATGTAATAGGGTATAAGTGGGTACAGGTACACAATTTAGACATCTGTCCTGTGTGTATTGACATATTTTATCACTTTTATTTGTTATTTCTTTATGATGTTAAGTTTAAACCTTCAAGGCCAGTACCACACACAGAAGGTTCCAGTTTTACCCATTTTATTAATAAACAGTGTAACATTCAAACAACGCCTTTTCTACTTACTGGTTACGTAGTGGTAGATTGCAAACATGTCTTGTGTTTTTAAGAATATTCTGTTAAACTTCTAAGAACCTGAAGACAGTATTTTTTTTTCTCACCAGATTATACAATATAAACTTACACAATTGAAAATATAAAGGAGTAAGCCTCTTTTTTCTAATTTTATTTGTAATTAGACTTTCACCAGTTTTGCTCTTTTGCTTTACAAAATCTACGTCTAGTAATAAGAAAGTGAACTTCATCTACTTAACGTCTTCATCGAAATGTACGACGATGGGATCATGGCCTGTTGATCTCACAAACTTCAAAAAGTCATCGGGGCTTAAGCCCATGGTTGCAGAATTTGTCATTGGATGAAAATACACCTTTTCGTGGCCACCTTCCAGGAAGCCAGCATCCAGCACAAACCTCACATCTCCCTGGTCACAGAAGAGGGCTAGGGGTGTTGCACAGCCCTGGCCCACTTTTAGCTTTTCCAGCATGGCGTTTTCATCAGCAAATCTTAGGTTTCCACTTCCAACGCCCAGTTTTTTAGCAAGATCATTTAAATTGACTTGCCTGTTGTGCAGAACAGTCACCAGCCAGAACCCTTTCTTCTTTTTGTCTTTAAGAAACAGGTTTTTACTGTGAGCTCCTTTCATGTGTTGGACATGGGGCATCATTTCTTCAACAGTGAACACCTGGAAAATACAATCAGGGTAGCGTGAGGCTCTGTTTCCCCATAGACTTTTAGCTGCATACTGGCAGGCATGTTTTGTTAAATACTTAGAAAATCCTAGATGTTACACGCAGCTCAAAGCTGTACCCTTTTATGCAGGAATTTTTAAAAAATACAAATAAAAGGTGACATACTGTTCCTGCACACTTTCCAAATCATTTCTGCCTCATGCATATAGCACAAATATCACACTTTAAAAATGCAAAGAGGCTGCACCAACAGCACTCCTTTTTGCAGACCCACCACAGGCAGACTGGGATGACATGGTGAATCCAGTTTTAACTGGGAGTGGGAAAGTTTGGAAAGCATCCTTGACACTGGTGAGTTCATGGTGGAGAAGTGGATGGGCCGCAGCTCCTGCCACTGCCGGGGAACTGGAGGGGGAAAGGGGGATGCGTGGGACAGAAACACAGGGTGAACAACCCAGCTGCTGGGCTCACAACGTCCCCAAAACCCCAACAACATCGGCCAGGCCCAACGTCTGCACGTCCGTCTGGTGACAAATTCCATATTGGTATTTAATTACGCTAAAAAAGACCACGTACGGGGCCTAAAGCTGCCCTGTAGCCCGCTCCGCCCCGTTCGTACGTGGAATTTGACTTCCAGATTTAAAAAGGGGCCGGGGCAGCGCCAAGGCCCGCGGCGGGAGGTGGCGGCGCCTACCTGCGGGTGCTCGACGGTGACCGCAGCGATGCCCAAGTCCCGCAGCCGCTGCGCCAGCGCCTCCCGCAGCTCCGGTGCCGCCGCCATCGCCCGGCCGCTCCGCTGGCACCGGGGGCGGGCGGCGCCGCCATCACCGCCCCTTCCGCCCGGCAGCACCCCGCCGAGCGGCGTCTGCCACCGTCGCCTTAAAATGGCGGCGGCTGGGGTGGGGGCGGGAGCGGCCGCTGAAGGAGGTGGGTGGGCAGCTTTTGAGCACGAAGTGAGCTGTAAATAGAATATACAGTAACTTTTGTGAAGGAAAAATAAAGCAACAAACCCCTGAGCTTCAGTCCTGGGCGCGTTTTGCGTTTCTTAATGCAATCTGTCACTTTCCTTGTCACTTGGTGACATTTGAACAGAACATTGCTTTGATATACACCAGGTTTTCACATATAATGTGAAGTATATTTGGTTCAAATACTGGCTTCAAAACAGGCATTTGTCTCAAATATATACCTATTAAAATTTTTGTTTATGTGCTTACGATAATTTCAGGTGGTCGCTTGTTGCCCGTGTACAGTTGCTGAAAATGTTGCTGCTAAGTAAGGAAGTTAAGAAAAATTCAAAGCTAGAAAAATCAAAATAAGGTAAACTTATTTAGTCATACACGCTAAAAAATGAGAACTGCATAATCAAATGTTTTTTTTAAAGGCAACCAATAGTAGTCAAGAATTGCAGCTAAGGGACAAAGCCAAGCATTAACGGCCACATCGTTAAGCGGAAAATATTCCGACAACCCAAACCATCGTTCTGAGCTATGACATCGGAAATTACTTGTTTTCAGTTTGGCCTTGAGAAAAACAAGCAGCCTATAATAAAGCTTTAAATTAAACCAGTATGAATCGGTGGTTGAGAGACATGTGGGTATAATACGATCCCACACTAATTCCCAGAGCCTCGCAGCAACGCACAAAAAGATTTCCAGGCAGCATGCAACAGAAGATCAACTCAAAAAGCAGATTTGCAGTAAACTCTGGTGGCTGTTTCGCATGCTAAGTTTGCCTTTCACTGAAAGTGTTTTCTAGGTCAATGCCAGGCCGCCTGCCGGCCCGGAATGCCCTTGGTACCACCTCTGATAGTTAAACTTTTTTTTTTACTATGTTTTATTTTTGAGATGATTTTTCCCATTTTACCTGTGGAGAAACCCTCGAGAGCGCTGTGCGTTTTAAGATACCGGTTAGTACCTGGAACACTGACCGGCAGGTGGTGCCTTTGAAATACAGGACAGGGGGTTTTTTTGGTCAATACTCTGCACAAGTGACCACTCGCCGGAGCGAGATCCAGAGGGCTGCAAAACACGTAGCTACCGCCTGTCGGAAGCGTGTGGGAAACCACCCGTGTGAACGACCCCAAGTCCCACGTTACTGGCAAAGCGTGTCCGTACGCAGCTCAAACACGTGCAGAGGAAGTTGTGGTTATTACTCCTAACACGCAATTTGCAGCTGCCTGATGGAGGTGGCCTGATGGAGGTGGCCATAGTAGTGCCGTCTCAAGCGCACCCCAAAGCTGTCACGGGATGTAACTTGGGATGATCTCTCGAGTTTTACAAACGGCATCAACGAGTGAACGTTAAGGATCTTTCAAAAACCACTTACGGAGCTTCCTTTTAGATTTAATTTTTTTTTTTCCCCCCAATCTATTCAGTGGTATTACTTTAGAGATGACAAATTAGCGAGAGCTTTAAAAAGAAAAAAAAATCGGCCACGGTTAAAGCTTAAGATTGGAGGTGGGTGGGAGGAGATTGCAAAGAAAAATGACTATCTCCTGGTAGACAGGAGGAAAAACAAACCCCAAATGTGTTTGTGTGTGTGTATTTATATGTATTTGCTAAATGCGGAGCACTGGAAAGAGGGTAGGACACCTCAGCGACCCCCCCGCCCGCCGTGTGAGGGCAGGCTCCGCCTCCGCCCAGGCCGCCGGCCGCCAGTGCGCATGCGCGCCACTCTCGCGCCCCGCCGCGCCTGCGCAGAGAGCGGGCGGCCGGGAGCCAGGCAGGGCGGGCGGCGCGAGGCGGGCGGGCGAGGGGCTGCCTCAGCGGGGCTGTCAGGGCCGGGGGCGGCCGGGAAGGGGTGTTGAGGGGGCGGCGGCGGGGAGGGCTGCAGCTGCCGGTCTCGGCACCTTGGCGGCCTCTCAGTCCGCGTCGCCGCGCTGTGGTCCCGCTGGCAGTGCGGTGAGGCTGTTTCTGAGGCAGCTGTTCGTGCCCTGGGCGGTGAGCGCGGCTGCGTTCTGCAGTAGCAGCCAAAACGATAAGCGTTAGAGGGGCGCGCCTGTGGCGGCCACTGGTGACCCGTGTGGGCCCCGAGAGCCGGGGTCGGCTTCTCTGCGGTCAGCAGCCTCGCTGGGTTCTCCTCAGCGGGCTTGTCCAGTCTCCCCTTGGCCTAGCGTTTGCCTTTGGTGCGTGCAGCGCCTTGTGGCGGCGGCTGAGGCGTCCTTCCTCTTACCGATTTTACGCCTTTAAAAGTTTTCTGTGGTGAAAAAAAAAAAAAAAAGAAGTCGTTTTTGGTTGGTTAGTTTGTCATCTGCTCACTTCCTGCAGGTATCCGGATACAAAAGAGTTTTTTTAAAGGGACCGCAGGCATTCTGAGAGGAATTGATAGCGTTTCACTCATTTGGAGCTGCTTGGAAGATGGTACGAAGCCACCTTTGAGAGAAGACGTAGAAGGTACTGAGAACCCCATCACTGAGCGGAAGGACGAAATAGGCAGCTCTGAACAAGAAGAGAAGTTTGAATAGGAGACTGTTGTTCTGGATAGTTAGCAAAATGGCTCATAAGATGGTTAAAACAGGATGTGAGATGACCTGACAGAAGCGTCTTGGAATGCTTCTTTGCTAAGCCAGGGCTTAGCCTCAAAGGACATATCTGTCTGTGTGACAGCACTGATATTACTGCAGTACTACGGTCTTTTTGTGGTGGTATATGCTCACAAAAGCAGCGTTTTGCAAAGGTGTTTTACTGGGTTAGAGACGTAGGTTGCACCTGGATAACTCTTATGAATATAGCACAAGGAGTGCAAATGTCCCTTTTTTTCTTGGTCATGCCAAAGAACCTGAAAATGGGGACTTTAGAAGTTTGTATTAAAGACCAGTGGAGATAGGTGAAAGGTTGGTAAGCCGTGGCAATGTTAGTAGATCTGTGTGTCTGCAGTGGGATGGTGGAGAAAGGTGAAGCACTCAAGGAAACTGAAAAACTGGAACAGTTACTAAAGAGTTCATCATCATTAAAAAGCCTGTTTTGAAGCGATAACATTTGTGCCTTGTGTTCCTATCTGTATTATCATATGAAAGAGTGTCTTGCAGCTTTGAGGCTCGTTTCAATGTGTCCTTTGTGTTTTCAGTGAGGAAATGAATCGAGGGTTGATAGTAAAGTTTGAAAATCTGGTCCAGTTACGTGGTGTTTGCCGGCAGCTGCGTACTCTCTCCTACAGAAAAGTTAACAGAGCACAATGGAAGCCTGTGCAGTTATCTGCACATCACGTGTATCCACAGTTCTGGCAAAAAGACATCAGTATTGCCTTATCACAACACAGACATCTAGCTACAAAGGAGGTAATTAATAAAATCCAACAATCTCTGTTTCTCTGTGAAATTACAAAGTACAAGAGCTCAGTTTGAGCATTTTAATTACAAATAAAAAAGCTTTATTAATAAAGAGAAGTTATAATTTTATAAGACAAAATGTATTTAATGTAGGACTGTATTGTGATTCTCTCTCAAATGGACTTAGAGTGCTTATACCAGCAGCATTGTGAATCTTGTAGAAGCAGGAGGAAATTACTGCAAGCAAAAAAGAAAATTATTATGTTCATTTTTTTTCCTCCTTGTGAAGCATTAAAAATGAAAACAGATGTAAGTGTAGTATGCTATAGGTTTTAAATATCCAGTATGGTGTGTGAAGTCATTTATTGTAATTCATTAGTATAGTAAAAAAGATGGGTTTACATCCTATGGCTTGAGACCATTGTCTTTTTAATGCTGTTTTTGTTATTTCTCAGTTTATGCCAGCAATGTGTTCCTATATACATGTCTAATTCCATGTAGGAGACAAAAAAGAAAAAGAAGATACCAATGACAAGAGGTGAAGTGGAGATAAAGCAGAAGATGACCGTTGAGGAACTTGCACAAGCTATGGGTAAAGACCTAGGTGAGAGCCTGCTCTGTTGTTTGAGATTGAATGAAACACCACATTGAAAATCATGTCATGCCACCTTCGTGAGTGGTACGGGCAAAGATGTCTACGATGGCATTAATTCGTGGTTGCTAATTCCTGCTTTAGTAAGGTAGATTGTACCCATGCCAAAGAAAATGTTGGTAAACACAATGGCAGACTAAAGAGAAAAAAAGTTGGGCCATCCAAATTACCAGACAAGGCAGTTTAAGGTGAAGAAGCCAGGACTCCTGTCTCCGGCAGAAAGGCTTCAGATCCACGTAGGATGCTCTTTATGACTCGGTCCCTCGAGTGCTAAATTATTCTGGAAGGACAAACATTGCACTCTGGTTTGTTGGAGCTGGACCCCTGCAGCTAAAGAGGGAAGGCGCAAAAGAGCTTCAGACCGTAATCCAACCCTTAGTGATTCACCTGGGAGTAGGCATCTTGGATTCGGGAGCAATATGTATTTCATTAAAGCAGTCAATTAATGGGGAGTGGGCAGGACTTATCTGGAACACTCCCCTCTTTAGGTGATTGCCCTAACAACTGGGTTACAGAAGTAGGCTTGTGCTTTTAATCCCATGAACCATTCCTGGTTGTGTAGTGGCTCAGCTTGACCAGTTTTCAGTGATGTTTTAGGGGTGTTATTGACATGCTTTGATTATTGACGTATGAAATAATTTCATACCTTTGTAATACCGATGTCCAATTTCTTTTTATCCAGCTGTGTGCTTTTTCGGGCAAACTTCCCTCTCAGCTGTGAGGAGAGTAGAAAAGTCTGTCATGTCTTGCTGTACATTTCTGAGAGAGATTTCTATTTATGCTTAGGTCATTGCAATTTTTGACTACTGCAGTATGTTCTGTATTTCTACTACCAAAGAAAGTGACGTATGAACTGATCTATCAAATTCTCTTTCCCCTTGATTCACTTCTTAGCTATTTGGTTTAGATGAGTTTCAGTTGTTTTGTTAGTGGGAAAATAGGCTGCGAAAAAATAAGTGAAAAATAAGATTGTAGTGTCTAATGAGGCAGTGATTTTCAGTAAACCTTTCTGAATCCGGTTCTCTGCAAGTACGTAATCTAACAGCAACTCTTAAATAAATCTAACTACAGCAAAAAAGCTTGGTGAATGAAACTTATTAGCACAATGTAAACTACTAATGAAAAAGGTCTTAAACGGTATGAAATGTAAGGGTTTGGGGTTTTATTTTTTTTTTGTCCCACATGTTTTTGTGATGTAATTCTTAAATGCCTTTATTTTTTCTTCAGATCATATTTATGAAGCACTGCTATACACAGACATTGACCTTGATTCACTAGAACCAGATTCCGTCTTATATGAAGACCATATCAAGCTAATTGTTAAAAAATCAGGAATGAAGTATAAATCAGCAAAACTGAAAGAGGAAAAAGAAAGAGAAAACACAGATGCTGTGAAAAGGTAAGCTGTGAACTGTCCTTTTTGGCTCTTTTTATCCTATTTGTTTCTGCAAGTGTTTTTCATATACTGTATTTTCTTTATTCTGATGGTGTGTTGATAATACCCGATATAGTTACAATCTGATAATATTTAAAAGGTAAAGTTTACTATTTTGATTTTTTTTTTTTGGCCACAAAACCAATACTCCAATTTCATTTGGTTTAGGTCTGCGCTTTTTTTATGCCGTTTTCTGAAGAAAAGCTGATTCTTCTTTGATACACTGAATTGCTGCATTAACGAAGGCAGCAGTAAGACTGAGTGCTAAGAGGGCTAACTGCGCGGTGTAGCTGGGATTGGTGTGCACAGTGGGGAGAAGCTGGGCTCACCTGTTCATCGCGGAGTTCTGGGAGGTGGTTCTTCATTAGCCACAGTGGGCATGCATGTCACTCAGTGAACTTTTTCGGTATTTACCCAACACGTTTTTGTTTTAATTGTAGACCTCCTGCAGACCCAGCGGTGCTAACCCCACGGCCCCCGGTTGTTACTATCTTGGGTCACGTTGATCACGGGAAAACAACCTTACTTGACAGTCTTCGAAAAACTCAAGTGGCATCAATGGAAGCAGGAGGCATTACGCAACACATTGGTGCTTTTCTTGGTATGACCCAAGTGGACATGCACGTGCATTAGACGGTTTTACTCTTCCTCCTACATAATGGTCTGACTTGTTGCTAGTTTCTTGGGGAAAAAATGTTGTGGTGTAAACAGTTTATACGTAAGCAGTGAAAAAGGAAATCCGAACTTCTGATAACTGTCATAACTATGTGGATGGAACTTTGAAGGGGATTGTCTGCGCGGTTGAAATTATATTTAGACTATTTTGGATTATGAAAGATCCCAGGACACTTTTTCCTGAGGAGTTTAAAACGCCTTTAACCTCCATGCCAACAGTTACGTGTCTGCCTAAAATATGTCATTGTTATTAAAAAAGTTTTTAAAGGAGTTATGCTTTAAAGCTATGTGAAACTTTGTTTTTAAAATGTACCATGTACATTTGTTCACAGTGCATTTGCCCTCTGGAGAAAAGATAACTTTTCTTGATACTCCTGGACATGCAGCTTTCTCAGCCATGCGAGCAAGAGGTACCCATGTTACTGACATCGTCATACTGGTGGTAGCAGCAGAAGATGGAGTGATGCAACAAACCATAGAATCCATTCAACATGCTAAAATTGCAGGAGGTACAGTGTTTAACTTGTTAATGTTACATTTTGAAGTGAGTGGCAAGCGCGGTACACAAAGTTAATACGCAAGGTGTGTGTTACTATGCAGTTCAAATAATGAGTGCATTGCAAATGTTTATTTACCTCTCAAAAGAAACTCCTTGAACTGGAATCTACAGAACTTGGGAAGTAACTGTCGCGGTCCTGTTTCTTCTCCCCCGGGAAGGTGTTTGAAAATATACTGAATGTTGCAGTAATACATAAAGGTATTAAAATACGAATATTTTTGCAGGACTTGCAGGTTTGCGAGAAAAGCACTCATAGGTGTGTGTGTGGGGGGGGTTTATTGTTTTTTTTTTTCCCTTCCCTACTAGGATAACTCCTTCAGCTTACTCATGGTAGCTCAATAGGCACCAAGTGAGATGATTTGTTCTAAGTGATCATAGCCTGCTCTAACCTTTTACTACAGTTGTGCTAGTAGCAGCAAGTTTTGGTTAGGTTGGTAACGAGGGGTTTTTGTTGTCTTTTTAGTTCCTCTTATCCTCGCCATTAATAAATGTGACAAACCTGAAGCAGATCCTGAAAGGGTAAAGAAGGAATTGCTGGCTCATGATGTGGTGTGTGAAGAGTTTGGAGGTGATGTTCAAGCTGTGAATATTTCTGCACTCAAGGTAAAGCTATGGTGGAAAAAGTGATGGTGTTCATGGGCCTCTAACGTGCATACAGCTGCATTTTTATTTGGCAGCGGGAAAATAAAATGCTTCTCTTTTGGATATTTGACACCTTACCATGAGCTAAGTGCTGCTGGCTGTCACCAGAATTATTTGAAACATGCTCCTATAGTATTTTGAGGCTCAGACCTTCAGTGAGCAATAATATCTTATTTTGGTTCTGGAAATTTAGTGGCTATTTCATCCTAATTGCTGTTTCCTCATATATTTGCTCACTGTATGAAATTAGTGCAAAATCAAGGTTGGTGATAAGGCTACGTATGAAGAGAAAAATTCAAACGAGGGTAAATAAATTTATTTTCCTAACACATGCCTACTCACAGGAACATTGGATTG
The DNA here is from genome assembly GCA_013398295.1 of Chionis minor. NCBI lineage: Eukaryota > Metazoa > Chordata > Aves > Charadriiformes > Chionidae > Chionis > Chionis minor. The sequence goes on from VZSF01006551.1 coordinate 894,394, forward strand.
TAGTGGTCTTACAAGATTTACTATCTTATCCTTGCAAACAACTGATAGCTAAAAACTGAACTAAAATCTGAACTTCAGTTTTGCGGTGACTAAAGCAGCTTTGTCCTAAGTGATGCAGCAGTATCTTAGGCTTATTGCTGTCTAAATGCATCCCAAGAAACTTTCTAAAATTCAGGCAAATTCAAGACCTTTTGAAGTCATGTCCTTACACCTTTAAAACAGGCATGCATGAAAATGGCTTCTCCATTCACCTCTGTAGCACATGTTGTCACCCTAATTCCTGTAGATCTGGATATGCTGACTGACAGCCAGCTCATTGTGTCTGTTCTCAAAATAAAATGTAATTAGAACAAAGGGGGGGGGGGGGGGGGNCGGGGGCGGGGGGCCGGAAAACCCAACAGTTTTGTCTCTCTGATATCCTGAAATCTTGACTAGGTAGCAGATGTCATCAAGTGTCAATTTGGTGGCTTAAGGGGGTTTTTTTGGTGGTTGTTTTTTTTAATTTGCATTCTTAATATACTTGTAGCAGAATATTGCGGTATGTCTTTCTGCATCCTTAACTCGGATGCTATGAACAGAAAAGCGAGGAAACTGGCCTTCTTGAAGTTTCAACCATTCTGGACCGGCTGTGCAGCAGTCCTTAAGAGTTTGTTACTTTAGTGCTGTCTTGCCTTGAAGGGAAAGGGATTTGTGCCGTTGGACTATATTGCGTTGTTAGAAGCTCTGAATTAAATGGGGGATTTTGACACTAAGATTCCAACTTCTGATCTTGCTTTAATTGGGCACTTCCTTTATTCTTTTTTTTTTTTTATGTATGTGTATGGTTTTACACAGGGTGAAAACCTGATGGTTTTAGCAGAAGCAACTGTTGCTTTAGCAGAGGTATTAGAGCTGAAGGCAGATGCCACAGGTCTGGTAGAGGGGACCATAATTGAGTCTCGCAAAGAGAAAGGGAGAGGGTAAGTAATCTGCCACCTTTACAACTTTAATGAAGCAATTTGTAACAATGCAGAGATACTGTTCAGGTGGTTTGTACGTCAATATTTATGTTTAACATAGAACTTTTTGTTGTTGTTATTAGATAGAACTAACAGTTTCTTTGCAGTGTTTGTAACTAAAACATTGAAATGTTACTCTACAGCATGATAGCCAGAAAAAGAAGTTATAAACTGGTAGGGCAAAATTCGTGATATCACTGAAATAATATCCTGTAAGCACATGAAATAGTTTAAAATGCTCGAACAGATGTATTTTTTAAAATGTCATTAAAAAATAGGAATGAAGAAGTTGATAGTCATAATGTAATACATACACAGTTTTTGGCAAATAGTGTGTAATATGGTGTTTTACTCTTTAAAATATTTTAATCTGTTTACAGGTTCTGTGTAAACAAGATGTGTTCTGCCCTCTTTAAAAATGAAGTGAATTTTGGAAAGTTGTTGGGGTTTGGGGTTATTCTGGGGGAGGGGGGTCACTTCATGTGTTAAGTCAGTCTGTGCTGACTTCACAAATGTCAAGTTTTGTATTGATCTACAGAAGTGAAAACAGTATAGTGCAGGTTTTGGGCTTCACTTGGAAGTCACTTTAAAATTTTATTAGTGCTCTAATAAAATGTGTCAGAGGAATATTCTGCCTGTGATTGTTAACCATGAAAATGGGAAGAAGTGTCACTTTTATTTTGTCTGTTATTTTTTTCCTCTGCTCTTCCCTAGTCCAGTTACCACAGCCATCATCCAGAGAGGAACTCTCAGAAAAGGCTGTGTTCTGGTTGCAGGGAAGACCTGGGCAAAAGTGCGTTTCATGTTTGATGAGAATGGCAAAGCTGTAGATGCAGCCTCTCCAGGCATCCCAGTGGAAATCATGGGCTGGAAGGAAGTCCCCTCGGCGGGAGATGAAATCCTTGAAGTAGAATCTGAGGTACAGAAAGAACTGTTTCATGGAAAACTTATACTGCAGTAAGGTGGATGGGAAGGAGTTGAGTAAAAAAAAAATAAGTGATAGCTTTCATTGTAAATAATCTGGATAATCTGGTGGAAGATGAAGGCTGAGCACGGGTATTAAGAGGCCCGAGCTAGGTGTTCTGTAAAAAGGGTGAGGATTTTCATATTGCCTCTTTATTTTCCACTGCCTCTCTCCTGCTGGACTGTCCTCTCCTCATCTCCGTGTATCCAGATTAGCCTGCTTTACAATCACATGAAGAAAGCAGGCTGCCTCTGCACTTAAAGATTAATCACCTCTGGTTTATGCTTTTGCTGTCATGGTCATCCTCTCTTTCTCCGTGCTTTGTTTGCAATGACTGCAGTCCGGAATGACTTCTGCTGGGGTAATCTGGGATATGTTCTAATGTGTTCGCTTTCCAAAGGCACAGAAGACTCTTCTCTTTTATATGATTGCACTGTCACCCTACCTGGAGAACAGTCTAGTACTTAATGATATCGGCGTTTAATTTTAGAATGAGAGAGACTACTTTCTGGCAAAATAATATGCATAAAATACAGTTTGAAATAGGTGTTGTGAGAGCTGGACAAATACCACGTGAAAGAATGAACAATAACTTACTCTCTTCTGCAATGTGGAGATACTGTAAGAATCGGCCTCGAGTCATGTTGTTGTAGCCCAGGGAGGAAGCTGTTGCCCTCATTCTTTGCCATCCTTGCAGCAAAATCTGTTGTTAAATGTGAAAGAAACTGAGTGAGCCTGTAGAGAGGATGTAAAAGGATGAAACTGCATTAATGTGGAGTTTTCCAATGCTATACTTTGAAAGATAATGCTTCTGTTTCTTCCTGGCAAGCAAAGGGCACATGAAGTTGTGGCTTGGAGAACCTATGTGGAACAACAGGAGAAGATGAAAAGGGATGTGGAAGTTATTGAAGCAAAGCAGAAGGAACACAGGATGGAATATGAGAAGAAGCAACAGAAGCTGGCCCATCTGACCTGGAGACAGAGGAAGGCAGTGCTGTACAAGGCCAATAAGCATCAGATGTTTTATAAGCCTAAAGAGAGAACAGAGATGGACAAAAATGTACTATCGGTAATTGTTAAAGGTGCTGTCCTGTATTCTGTTTACTGCTGCGTTGGTTTTGTGTTTCTCAAATGCTCAGTCAGAAGCATAGCTCTAAGCTGTTGACATTTCTGTTACCGGAAGTTTGGTCAGTTTAAAACTGAACAGATTAGTGAACTTCTCTCAGTAAGAGGAGGGGCTTCAGAAGACATCCATTGGTCAGGATGAGCTTCCAGCAGGGCCAGAGCAAGAGGAAAATTTAGGAGCCCAACCCCCTTACGCAAGAATTCCTGAATAAAACCCATACAAGTGCCTCTATATATATATATATAAATTAAAAACATATATATTAGAAAAAATAAATACAAGCTATATGAGCAGCGGTACTGCATCACCAAAATAGAGGACAAGAACAATTACATATTAGTTAAAGTGGGACAGGAGGAAAGTCGTTTGACCTCACATTTGGTGATATATAAGCAGTATGGTAGTAGCTGAAAAACTATGCAAACTTGACCTGAAAATGACAGCAGATGTGGAGCCTCTGGTCCTATTGTGTTTATTCAGTTAATTTTTGGAATTAATGGATTTGTTGGATGTGTTTTAACATACTACTGAAAATACAGTGAGAACGAGAGGTGTCAATAGTCTTTGTGTTGCAGTGTGGAGTTGTCATTCCCCAAGTTCTGCTTCAGGGTTTCTTTGATGTTTGCAAAGTTAGCAGTACTTCATGTTTACGTGTGCAGGTGACGTGGATGGATCTGTTGAAGCAATTCTGAACATTCTGGACAGCTATGATGCTGACGATGAATGTAAATTGGATATCGTTCACTTTGGAATGGGAGATATCAGTGAAACTGATATAAGTCTTGCAGAGGCATTTAATGGTGAGTGTGTGTTTAAAATTAAATTTACAATTAGTACAAACTCTTTATTGAAATGGGTAGGTCTTGCAGTTTTGTTTTCGCAATGATAATGAGCAGCATCAGTAAGGTAAGCTTATATGCATCTTAAAAATGTTTCCTTCAACATCACGCAGTGGGGCAGGTGGGGAAGGCTAGAAATCTCAGGAAAATGGTACTCTGACAAGGTGTTGCTAGTGGTTGAATTGTTAAGGTTAAACTTGAGACTCTTCACTCAGGTTGCTGGAGAAGTAGATTGCAGAAGAATTTCCTTTTGCAATACGGGAAGGAGTAGTTGTTCCCATTCTGACCCCTGTAATTCTCACCTGCTGTGGAGGGTGGGGGGGTCATTGGACCTGCCATAGTCCAGTTGGATGGGAATGGTTTAGAATTGACTTCCAACTTAATTTGAAAAACCAAGTTGTTTTTCCAGCCCAAAAATGGGAGGTCAGTGTCCCTTTACATCAGCTCTGGCGAGCTGTGTGTAAAGCATTAGTTTCTGCCTTCATACCCCTAGTTCTGTCATCAGGGAGCTTTCCACGAGGGCTCTTTTGAGCCATCTGGTTTGAGACAAGCTTAGTAGTGGTCGATGTGCAATAATGGGAGAAGTAATTGGGCCCTCCTTGAAAGGGAAGTAGTAGTAAAATGTTGCTTCTTGTATTGTTGACTGCTAATTCTAACCTGTGCTGCAAGCTCAATGTCGCAGAGCAGACATAGATGTTCTCACTTCCTGCTTAAAGAGTGATCTCTCGCAGTTGTCACTTGCCTATTGTTTTATTTATCAGGTGTTATATTTGGATTCAGTGTGAAAGCCAATGAAAGTATTAAACGGCTGGCTGCTAAAAAGGGAATTAAAGTTAAACTTCACAATATCATCTACAAACTTATAGAAGACTTGAAAGATGAGCTAAATAGCAGACTACCCCCATCTGTGGTGGAAAATACAATAGGTGAGTTTTCACTGACTTAATTTTTCATTTTGCAATGGGGCCTAAAGTTTATTCTCCAATGAACTCTTCCTATTGTATCAAATATTTCATACTCCTCTGTAGCTGCTTTCCTGTTTTGTTATAAAGCTTGTTAAGTGGAAGAGTGTAGCTTGCTTATACTTCCTGCCACTTTGTTATTCTCACGTACTTCATACAACTTTACTTTTTTCTTTTAGGGGAAGCTTCTGTTCTCGATGTCTTCTCTGTAACAGTAGGAAAAAACAAAATTCCAGTAGCTGGATGTAGAGTACAGAAGGGGCTGCTAGATAAAAAAATGAAATTTAAATTAATCCGTAACGGTGATGTTATTTGGAAAGGTAAGTGTAATTGCCATAAAGCATGTATTTGCATTTAGCATTAGACACTGCTAGTTCCCTGTGAAGCGAGTGCAAAACATACACGTGGATCTCAGGGCAATCCCACAGGCTATTTAGGATGAAGTTGTTCTAACTAGAGAAAAGCTCCAAAATGCCACTGTACTGTTACCCAGACCTTTATCCAACCACCAACTCCGGGAGGAAAGCAGTAGCATCACAGGATATACTTGTTGAAAAGGACTGATGTCTGACTTTCATTAGTGGCAAGTGCTCACAGTCCGTACGTTTTCTTGCTTTCACATTGTAGCTACAAGGTGAAACATTAATTCTCTAAGTCAAACCAAAACCCTTCTGTGGTGTGATGTTAGTGGGTGCTCTTTCTTTGACACACTTTCTCTTTGTAGGACTTTTGTCATCACTGAAGCATCATAAAGATGATGTCCAGGTCATAAAAACGGGTATGGATTGCGGATTGAGTTTGGACAAGTATATCGAATTCAATATTGGAGATGAAATTATCTGTTATGAAGAAAAAGAAGTTCAACAGACAACTTCCTGGGATCCAGGATTTTAAAATACGTTTGAATACGTTAACGCTAAAGGACATGTATTATTCCTGGCTAGCCTTCAACTCTTTAACATTAAATGAACTTTCAGAGATTCACATGGCTTCTTTATATCTGATGTTTATATACAAGGTTCTGCTTTTAGATCTTGTCAAGCAGCCAGCCTACCTCATGGGATAAACTACAATTACTTGCAAGCACTTCAAGTGTGTAAAGCCATCACAGTGTAAATATTTCTGATGACTGGTTCTAAACTGAGCCATCTCCTTTCTCCCCCAGTGCTACTATACGATTTTTCAGTGTGTAGTCTGTGCATTTTGTTAGCAGGACTCTACTACCCTTTTCTCCAGCATTGACCCCCTTCTAGATGTGACTTTGGATACATCTTGGATCTCCCATTTTCTGGATCAGAACTACTCTACTGTCTACTCCTCTCATGTTTAAAGAGATCACTTCTAAGGTTAGCTAGTGTTGTGGGGGTTTTTGCTACCCATTATCTCCTTTAATGGAGACTTAACTAACTAGAGCCACTCTTCAAAAGAAGCTGCTGCTTTGGTTCTAGAGTCAAAAGTATTTCATCCTTGTTGGCAGACAGCATTCAGAGTTTCAGATTTTTCTCGCTTACCAGCTGAGAGGAAATACAGCACCACAGGAAGCAGAAATAAATCCTTAAACCGTATGGAACTTCAGATTTTTATTGTCGAGTACATTTACTTGTCTTCTGGTTTATTGAAGCAGTATGTCAGACAGCACTTGCCACAATAGTGTCTGTCAAAGTGACTAGCCATGAAGACTCCTGCTCCACACTCCTCAGAGGGGCACTCCCGGCGCAGACGACTGATCTTGCCATTTTCATCCACCTGGGAAGGGCAAAGAAGCAACGTCTCATATATATATTTTGACTATTTTTCTTTGGCAAAGTCGTTTTCACGATAGTTACTATGTCAAACTTGTTGAAGCAAAGTTCAGAAGTGCCTAATTGCAACAGTCAGTTTCTCTTTTATTTAACAAGTAGGATATTTGCAAATAGGAGGACTTTAAATACGCCAGGCTACATGCAGACCAATTACAGGCTTCGTGTCCTTCCTGGCGAGAGCCAAGTTCTCATCAAGTTTCTCCTAGAGGTAGTTCTACATACCTTGTAGTACTTAAGCACTGCAAGCTTAACCTTCTTTCTCTTATGCTTGTTCTTCTTGGGAGTCGTGTAAGACTTCTTCTTCCTTTTCTTGGCACCACCACGAAGTCTCAGCACAAGGTGAAGAGTTGATTCCTATTTGTGAAGCATATGAAACAGGCTCAAACTGCTTTCTCAAGACAACAGTACCAGGCTTTTTCTCTTATTTACAGAAAGTAGCTCTCACGCTCCAGGCAACCAAGAAAGCTCTACGAGGATTTTTTTGCTATAAAGTCTGTAAATGTGCAGACTCCAGAGAACAGTGAGCTGCTGCATCCCAAACCCCAAAAGTTTAATTACTATAAAATCTGTTGTGACTGGACAGTGCAGGGTAGTTTCATGATGTAACTAAGCAAACTAATGGCTATTTGTTGCTCCTCCTTCCCACTGGCACTTGCTGGCCTCGCTGTCAGGTTAATCTGGCAGAAGCAAGCAGGATATTTTCACATTAGCCCCCTAAAGCAGCTCACCACGGAGGGCCAGGGCTGACAGAAGGGAAGCAGAAGCTGTTAGAAATGTTTCTTTCAGACCTGAAAGTATAGACTGGGCCTGCAGCAAACGTCAGTTCTAGCCCTAGCATTGGCCAGAAGCACTACCCAACCCCCAATTGACTGATTTGGTTGAATCCATCTGAAGCATTTCTTAGGCTCAGCAGCAAAAGTTAGTCTGCTCCGCCAGCGCCAGCTAGCTGGCACCACAGCACCCTGTGTCCAGCTCTTCCTACTCACTTTTTGAATATTGTAGTCAGACAGTGTGCGTCCATCTTCTAGCTGCTTACCAGCAAAAATCAGTCGCTGCTGATCAGGGGGAATGCCTAATGGCGACATAATTCAAGATTAAATGAGGAATGTCAATTATGATGTTCTACAATAAAACAATAGGTTGCTGCAGACAATCACATTTGTGTAAAACGCCCATCAGTCCAACAGAGAAGAGAATAACGAACGCACGTTGAGCTTACCTTCCTTATCCTGGATCTTAGCTTTTACATTTTCTATAGTATCAGAAGGCTCAACCTGTTGTGAAACGGAACACGGGAGTCAAAACACACTTCGCCTTTTAATTTGCCCAGAAAAGCAGGAGAACCGCGAGGAGCTTCAGACACGCCACCTCCGCCGTCCCGGCCATTTCGGCCGGCCGCGGGGCAGCCAGGCCCGGGCGCCGAGGCCCCGGGGAGCGGCGGGGCCCGCCCTTCTCCCTCCATCCCCACGCTTCGCTGCACCAGAAGGCCCGGCCCGGCGGCGCTGCAGGACGCAGGGAAGTACGGAAAGCCCGAGGCGGGCGGGCGGGCCCGGCCCGGCCCTGCTCTGCCGCCGCACGGGGCCGGGCCGCGGCGAGGNGGCGAGGCCGGCACCTGCGGGGAGGGGAGGAAGAGGCGGTGAGGGGCGGCGGGGGGGGAAGGCGGCCACAGCCCAGGCGCGCGGCCGCGCAGCGAGGACTCACCCGCGACCCGCTCGCGGAATGGCGGCTGCCCGAAAGAGCGCGGCGCCGGCCCGCACGGGGTTTCCACCCGCGCCAGAGGAGGGGCGGGCGGCACGGCGGGGCTACGGC
>VZSF01006551.1:902898-961900 GCA_013398295.1 Chionis minor
CCCAGCGGGCCCCGCTGCCCGCGGCCGCGCTGGGGCATGCTGGGAGCTGTAGTCCGGCCGGGGGGCGCCGCGGGGCGGGAAGGGGCGGGGAACTGCAGCTCCCACAATGCACCGCGGGCGGCCCCGCCCGCCGCCGAGAGGAAGGGGGACCGTCAGCCGCCGCTGGCCTGAGGGGCGCTGGGCGGGCGCGTCTTTGCGCGCCATGGCTGCCTTTTGCGCACCCTGGCTGCCCTTTGCCGTGGCTTTGGGGGGCGGGTCTTGCCAGGGAGTTGCGTCTCCGCGGGTCTGCGCGCTGCGGCGTGGGATCCCAGATAACCGGTGCCTTCGCCTCGGGCCTGCCCCGCGGAGGCAGTTTCAAAACATCCTGCAGCCGCCTTGCAGATTGCCTCAGATCGGTGCCTGGGTTGTGGGAGCAGTGTTCGTAGAATTAGAAGAGCCATAGGTAGGTTAGGGATAGGCGAGCGCTCAGAGTCATGTTTGGGAATTACTGACAGTAACTGGGAAATGACTTGCTAGGTGGTTTTATGCTTATAAATTGGGTATGGGAAGGGTTAAGGGATTAAAGTCTTCACTCTGACTTGCTTGAAAGTGTGAGTATCAGCTGATAATATTTTGACAGTTTCAGCTCTTCTAGGTTTTGGTCTGAGGCAGTTGTTGAGCAAAGGAGGGAAGAGGTTTAGACTTTAGACTTTTTTAGAGGTGCTAGGTGGCTATGCCAAAGCATCTCGGGGGGGCAGAGAAACACTATCCTCCCTCCTGCCATGTTTGCGGAGAGGAGATTTCTGGAGAGCGTACAAACATGTTGATGGTGACACACATGGATGGAAACTGGGTTGTGCTGAGCAAGGACCACCTCAGCAGTGTTACGTTATACACAGTAGTGTGTATGCATTATACACAAGGTAACATATTTTTCAGATAAATGAGCAATGAACAATAATTAATAAGTGGTTTGCTGCTTCTTTGCCTTCTGGGGAAAAAGGGTATAGCGGACCGATTGCGACCTGTTGGTCTGGTTACAGAAATCAAGGACTGGTATATCTTCAACCGGGTTTTGTGCCCCTGTATACACTGCAGTTGAATAGAAGCCACTATGATGAATTCATACTACCAGAAGCTACAGTAGAGTTCATGCTTGAAAACCACTGTTCTTTATGGCAGTTTTGAAATGATAAAGCTGTCCTAAAAAAGAAGAAAGTCTGTGTAACTAAAAAGACCCATGAAATGTATGCCCTGTCTTAGCATTGATGGCTCTTCAGTTCTGCTGAAAGGTTATTGCTGAAATTCCTGAAGGATTCTTGCCTGCCTGATTGTGTCTGCCTTTTCCAGATGTTGACTGAGGTGGGAGATGCCAAGAATAAATAAAGATTCTGTTTTACAGGTGGATAGGAATAAGGGTTACTGGGTCTGCATTTAAATTTGGAGTTTGGCTGATATTTTAAGACATCAAAATGCACACCCCATGCTCCTTTGCTTTTCCGCACCTGTAAGTGCTAAGGACATTTAGTGTCCATCTGGAGAAAGTATTTCCTATTACATGGAAATGGTTGCTGCAGCTGTCTGATTAAGTGCTGATTGCCTTATTTTTAATAACATCCGTGATTACCAAATCTCTGATAAGTTTAGAGGCTGTCTTTCACAATGTAAAGTTTTTCTTTATTTTCATCATCTTGAACAACTTGCTTTTGGGACTGTTTTTTATTATATTAGAGCAGCACTATGGAGCTCGCTCTAAGGAGTATTTGTCTATTCAGTTGATTTTTAAATGTATCATGCTTATTAGAAATTTCCAGAAAGTTGCTTTTCTGTTAATTCTCTCCGTATAAATATTGCATCCAAAAATACGTTCACACATTAAATAGAGTACGTTGCTGCATACAAGAATATCCTTACCTCAATCAAACAGCAATACGCGCTATTTATTGTCAGAATCAAGGATGGCCAAAGGAATGCATTTTTTTTTTCATGGGAGATTAAAAGCTCTGGAATCTGAATCCACAGCTCTCCTATATACTATGGGAAAAGAGCAATGGAGCTTGAAGACAAGTAAATTATCTCTAGTAATGTTTGAAGGAAAATACATTGTTTTAATTAGGACATGAATAATTTAGTTGTTGCTGGCTTCTCTCATTTATACATTTTAAATGTTTCAATTCTTGTTTTATTTTTATATGGAAACTGCCAACGATTGTGTAAAACCTTGCTAACATACGGTATTAGACTTCTGCTCTTCACATCCTGGCGCTGATTCTTGTGCAGTCAAACTTGAGGTGTAATCAGCAAAGGCTTTTGCTTGCAGGAAAACTGGAGGATCGGGCTTGGAAGTTAAGCACGCACGTTCTCTCTGCCTGTAAAAACAGTATAGTCTCAAAGTGAGGCTATTGCATTGCTAAAATACACCGTCTGAGGCTAAGAAATACAGAAAAGTGAATTGCTCACTTTTTCTCATTTACTGAAGACAGTAAATGAGATTCCTTAATAAAGGGAGTATTGTTATGTAGCTGTGTGTATGCAGTAGGATTGTCAAGAGAGTCAGTTATCTTGCCGTGTGCAGTCTGAACTAGAATAATATGAAAAACTGGGCGCTCAGGCTTTACTGAGAACACCAAAGCAGTATGACAACAAGGCTAGTTCAACAACTTATGGTACTGATATCCTTGCAACCTGATGCATAAAAAACCCCAAAATAACAGTTCTTGTTTGGGATTTTTTGTTGTTTTTTGGTTGTTGCTCCCTCTCCCTCCCCCGCCCCCNAGAATTGTGGAAAAATTAAAAGTGTAATGTTGGAAATTCATAAAATAAGAGAAGTACACTCGGAAACCTTTGGCACCCCAGACAAAACAGCACGTATGTGCTTCCCTCTTTAGCTGTTCACAGATATGCTAGAATTTTGTTAGGTGCAAATGCTATTTCTGCCTGGACAAAATCAGACAAGATTGTCACGCTGCAGGATCTCCTTCCTATCTCAGATCATGAAAAATAAAAAAGAAGTAAGGATGAAAGAAGTAAAGTCATTAAACATTAAATGTCAGAACGATCAGGAATGAGAGTATGAGTCTAGACTATCAGCAAGAGTGGACTAAGAGTTTGGTCTTTAAGATAGTGTCTTATGCCTGTCTGATAACTTTTGAGGGCACTGGTGGGAAAACTGTGAGCTTAACTGATGCAGTAAAAGGTGTTTCCTAAACAATCATCTGCTTAAGGAGGTTGTTTCAGTTCTTTAAAGATAAATGAAAATATTCTCAGTTTATAAAAAACATGTCTTCATACAAATAGATCAGTTGATAAAGTTTGTGGTTGGTTGCTTGGCCTGTTTTAAATGCTTTAACGCTTTCACTTCTGATTTGCTTGAGATAGTAATATGGTTATCCTACACTGCCATGTTTTATATTTCAGCTCTTGATGTCCCTAGTAAAAAGTCTGAAGATTTATTTCAATATTTTGAAAGGTAAAAATAATATGGTTATTGCATATTAGTAGTTTGCGAAGTCATAGTTCATGTATCGTATTGAATGCAGTCCTTCCAGTACACATTTGTTTTGTGACCCTTTTGGTGTTTGTAAGAAGTGCTGGCATGACAGCCATGCACATTAAGGCAATTGTTTATCCATTTTCAGAGGTTCTTCTTTGGCCCTTTTTCTAAAGGGACTGAAATGGGAGAGACCAGCTGTTGAGGTGTTTCTGATTTGCTTTTTTTCGTGTGTTATGAAAACTGATAAGCTAATCTTAAATATATTTCTGTGCATACAGATGAAAATGTACAACCTGAGGGTTTTTCAAAAGTGTCCAGCTGCATGGAGGGAACTGGACATTAGATGCTTTTGAAAACCCCAGTAATGCAAATGTCTACTGCTAGGTGCCTAGATCTCATTGTTAGTATAATTCCTTGGTATTAAAAATAGGAATTAGTTCATCAACTCATCTCTTATAGCCTGCTGTGTGACTTTTACATAGAAATAACTCTCTCCTGTTTCTGGCCATTGGTTAATTAAATTAGGCCCTCCCAGATCACAGTCTTTTACAAGACATATTTTAAAATATAGTTCATTTCTCTTTCCAGTTGGCCATAGATAATTCTCTCCTGCGTTTCTCAAAGTTTTTATTACGGACGCTCTCAAAAGCACTAGGTAGTAAGGCAGAAGAGATGTAACTGTCTCTGAGGAAACAAAATCGCTGCTTCATACTGGAAAATGGTGTGATGAAGATGTACTAGGTTTAATTAATGTATATTTTAAAGCTGAGTATTCTTGTTGTTTGAGCTTCTTGACTAGATTGCTATACCATCAGCCAAACATTTTATGTATGTATATGTGTATCTATGTATTGTTTGTGTAACATACCATGTTCTGGTTTTTGTTGGGGTTTTTTTTTTTTTTCCCCTTCCTCTTTCAATTTCAGTGAGTTAGTTTCAAGTGGTCAGTATGATGCTGCAGCAACGTACACAGTAAACTCTCCTAGGGGAATTCTGTGTAATGAAGAATCTCTGAAGTATCTTAAATGTAAGAATTTGATAATTGGGTCCCTTCTTACAGGAGTTTAGTTGATGTCAGTCTAGTCATTTCAGTTCTTAGGAGTTTGGGATTTATCAAATGAGAATTGTTTGAGTGAGTTTGAAGCTTATATTCCAAATTGAAGATAAGAAAAGCTGTAAGGTTTTTTCCCACCTCCTTTGTAGTATGTTAAAGGACATGCCCTAAGAGGCAGAAAGGGAGATAGCTGACTCACAACCATTGCTTTTCATACTGTTGGTGAGCTATTGAGGTAAGCAGCGATCTTAAGGTCTAGTATAAAGCTCTTCCTAACGCAGTGCTGAAACTGCTTTATTTCTATGGATAAGTTATGTGCAATAGATGAGCAAAATCTGTCTCCTAGTTTGAAAGCCCAGTCCTTACTGTTATGGGTGTTAATTACTCAGGCATATGACTTTCAAGTCATAGAGCAACATTCTAGTTAGCTTCATTAAAATTATTTTCTGAAATCTGAAGTATATAAAAACTATTGATGATTTTAAATATCCCAGATAAATGCAAAATAGTCTTTGCAATTTCATCTTCCCCTCGATGTTTTTGTTTGCATTTGAAACACAAAAATCCAGTGATATTGATGAAGTCAGAGGCTGAAGCGGCAAGGTATTTTGTCCTTCCTTTGGAAGGAGCTGTAGGGGCATTGCTGAATTTTACAAGATTAGTGCAGTGGGGTTTTTTTCTCTGCATATTTTATTAGCTTTTGTTCAAGTTTTAAAGGCAATAACTGAGAGAAAAACTATGATAAGCTAATATTCAGGATCTGAATTACAAAATCAGTAGCCTTAGCAGCCGATGTTATATTTTCTGTATTCTCACTTGAAAAACTCTGTGTTTTAAAGACTCCATGACTGCCCTGAGATTTACCCATTACCTTTCAATGGAAAAATACTCTTATGAACCCTCTTCAGTTCTGAGCAACCTTCATTTGGTGTAATTAACAATGCATCTGATATGACTCAACCTCACAAAAGATTTAGCAAGAATTTTGTCAGAGGCATTTGGTGGGTATCAGCAAACAAAGTCTAAAACTTAAGTCTTAAATTTAGTGAAAGTCACTTTCTGGGTGCTCAGCCAATGACTCGTGTTTTCATCCCTTTAGCTGCTGGCTCCATTAAAGGAAGAAATCTCCTTTTGCTGAAGTATTTGGCACTTTGATAAACTCAAGTACTGCAGCTAGACACCTTTCAAATTCAGCCGTAACTCTGGAAGGCATCAAATATGCATTGTCTGAAAAGCAACTAAAACTAGTAACACGTTGGCTTAAACAGCAAAGGTATGTGGTGGTTCTGCCCTGAGATTCAAGGAGGGGAATGGGGATATGCCACTCTCCTGTACTTTCCAAGTCACAAGGGTTTGCCTTTTCTTCAAAGTAAATCCTTTCAAACAAAATGCAACCAAAAGTACATTAATGGATGCCTTTTTTTAATTCTTTTATTAAATCCTAAATTCAATATGAGCATAGACCACACAACAATATCAATAACTCCTTCTGAAGGATGCATTTTGTTTTGGTTGCTGTCAGCCTTTCTTACAGCATTGTAGGCTTCAGGGTTTTTTGAGACTTTTCTCTTACGCTGCAGTTAAAAACTGTATGGTTATAAAATTTTCACAGCCTTCTGTGGATTAAAAAAACATAATGACCAGAATATGAATTTATTTCATTTTATTGTTGATGTCAGTACCAGATCCACAGTTTCAAACATAATTACACTAAAAACATGCTTAAACTGTGAACCCTATTCTTGCCCTTGACCTCTGTTTTTCCATTTATGGGGAGAGTCTGCAATCATATTTGGGTTTCTAGAAATTGTCTGTTTCTGTATTTTTAATTTGGAGAAACATTAAGATATCAGACATATGTTTTCCTAATCCAGTGTAGATTTGTTTGAAATGGTGAAAATCCTGCTAGAACAGTCCAGTGTTAAGTTACAATGATTGCCTCTCTGCTGAAAGAATCATGAGAAGAGCAATAGCATTCTTAAACACTAGTCCATGTTTTAGTTTTAAATTGTGATTCTAAACGACTTTGTGTCAGGATCAAAATACCACTTGTTTGTTTCAGTCCTAACCCATAACCTGTCCTACTAATGCAAAAAAACCCCGTTACAGCCTGCTCTTTCAACATGCTGAAATCATTGTTCTTATAGTAATAAGACCTAGCTAGTTACATCATCCCACTGAAACAGTGTTTCTCAAGCCTTGCTTTAGGATCACCTTGGGAATCATAAAATATTACTAAATGCAATGTTAGTAGTCAGCAGCTTCGCTCCTCTAGGGTGAAAGAGTGAAAAGCAACTGTAGTTTCTAGTTTCAAGTATTACAGATGTTTACGGTAGTCAGGGATCTGCAAATTGCTTTTAATTGCTTGCTGGAGAAGCCTGTTGAAAAATGCTGTTACTGAAATATAATGATGCCTTGTTTGTGTAGGTAAATACCTCCTATTCTAGAAGTATAAGGTTCTGTACTGATTTTAAAAGTGTCTTTTGTAAATGCTAAAGATAGATAATCTAAGTGGTTTAGGATTTGTTTATAGGCAAGACCAGTAGTAACACCTGTAGTAGGCAGTATAAATCCCTGCAATTGCCACACTGTATTATATTATAATTGCCACACTGTTGTGCCACTGTAAGTGTGGCAAAATTTTATCTCTTTCTCATTCCTGTGTCCTTAGGTAGAATTTCTTGGGAAAGTGTTAAAGCTATCTGAGCTACTTCTGAGAGTCATCCTACAAAATAACTATTTTTTGGTTAATATGACAAAATTTCCTCCAGTCTTTGTTTGAGTAGACCAGCTTACACAGGCTGTGCTGTGCAACACACAGCGATGGCCGCTCTGTTCTGTCCTAGCTTGGGAACAACACAAGCATTTGTTTATTCCTGAATTCAACCTTACATCTTTTGTGTCCTGTGTAAGGCTGCAGTTGTTCCTCCCAGCTGCCAGGGACTGGAATTGCGGTAATCCCTGAAAGAAATGTCCCATCGCTTCCTATTTCTTTCAGTGCTCTTAGAGACCTGTCTTTCGCAGTTGGGAGATTAAACAAAAGAAGGAAGAGGCTGCTATGGGAAAATAACAGGTGAGGAGGATTGTAAACACACTGAATTGACTTACCGGTGGTGTGTTGAAAAGCAAGTATCATACCAATTGTTGTTTGGGCTTGTGTGTTGAACAATTAGAACATCTGTGTTTCGATAGCATAGGCCTGTGATAGGCTTTGAGACACCCTATTGAATGTGCCTGAGATTCCTGCCCTGCGGTGGGAAAGATGAAAGCGGAGTGGCAAACTATACCTGTGCAAATCCCCAACGAACAGGCGAAAGCAGCGGGTTTGGTGGTCCTCGAGCACAGACCGACCTCCGCAGTGCCTGTGTCCCTCCTGGTGTGCCTCTGCCCAGGTGCTGCTTTGGGGATCCCCCAGCTGGCGAGGTAACAAAAATAAATTTACTCTTTGCATTTCACTCATGGTTTTGTGGTTGTTCCTGTGTCCTGCCTGTGGCAGCTCACAGAGCTCCTTTCTAAAATACAGAGATTTAAGGCTGCAAGAGGGACCGAAGAGCTGAAAGGGATAGAGTTTAATACACATGTAGAAATATGCCCATCTACACAATCCACTTGTAGTTTGCTTTGAAGTATTCCAAAATTACAGAACAAGTTAGTAACGTTGGTTTGTTTCATTACCTTGTCTTCTTCAGGTTAAGCTTTTCTGAGGCAATAGGAGGCATTATTTATGACTATGGGAAAGTGGAACTAAGCAGTGAGTTAAAATGCCTGGCTGAACTATTATTTAAAGATAATAGTTATTAAAATTAGGTTCTCTGCATCCAGGAATGGTTATTTGCATCTATTCTCCTTGTGTCTTGCTCTAATGAACTGCCCTTAACTTCAGTGCCTGCTACTCCCCTGTCATTCTATTGCTCTTAGGGATTTCAGAAGTGATTTTGAGTGCAATCAGGAATTTTGGCTTTTAAGCTTTTTTGATTAAAATCAACACTGTTTTTCTTACGTGTCTTTCATTTGGTCAGGGTTTTGTTTGGTTTTTTTCTTTTAACTCAGTCTTAGGATTTGTAATCTATGTATAAAACCAGTGAATGGTTTGTGCAGTAGATTTAATATGAATAGTACTTTCTTGGGTGCATTGGAACAGGTTATTTAAATGGTGACTTCTCTACTTTGGAAGACTGGAATAAGGTAGCAGTTGTTTGTGCAGAAAATAAGCATGTAAAGTTATCTCAGAAAATTGTGTCGATTTTCACCTCAGAGGATGGAGCGTTTGAAAATTTGCCACTTGAAGAAGATGCAAGGATAATGGAACGTGTTTTCTGGGAGTGTTTCTGCGTAACGACAGGGGGAGCTCTTACAGCGGTGAAGCGAAGAATCCTTTTTGCTCTTTGTATGAACTGTCCTAAACGCTAGGCGTGCACAAACAGCGCTGAGAATTATTTTAACATCAAGTATCAGTTATTCGTCCGTTTTAATATATCTGTGTAAGACTGTGTGCATGTTTGTATTTTGTTTAACTGGAAATGTATTCTCAGTGTAAAAGAAATTTGGCATATTGTGCTCTGGAATGGTATAGTAATGGTACGCATATATTTTCCATCCTGTTCTCAGCTTCGGTACATCATGTCTGCCTTTTAGTATAGTGCTGGAGGGAGATACTGCACAGGGTTTAGAATCAGTGTGAGTAAGGAAAGCTGCTCCGAGTGGATTGTCATTCTGCAGGAGCTGGGCGAAGGGCGTTGTGCAGTATAGACATACCCTGATACCTCAGTCTTTCTGTATTTTTCTAGTAGACCAGAAGGCTTGCATCACTAGAGTCAGAGTACAAGTCATAGTTTCAAGATAATCTAACAAATCCTGCCAAAATACAACAAATGTCTACTTAGAACAAATTTAGGCTTCAGTTACGTGTGTCCACCTGCTCCTTGGATTGCTGTGGGAATTGTATGATTTGAGGACCGTATTACGCTGTAAGAGCCAGTATGGGAACTTAGCTTAGACTGATTAGTAAGAGATGGATAATTCAGTCTTGGGGAAAGGAAGATGTCCAACTGCAGTCCTCTGCCAGCAGATTTACTGGATGCATGTGGGCAGAGCCTCTTTTTAGCTGTCAGCCCACAACCAGTATAAACAGGAAGAATACTGAATGTCATTTACTCTTGTCACTGTGCTACATGTTCCCAAATAACAGATATCTCTATAATTAAGCTAGATATAACTACTGCTGGATTTTTTCCATTTTGATATAGTTTGGCACTTTAAAAAAGCTGCTGGGCCATATTTATTAGACAGATAAATCTGTAGAGTTAGGATTCACAAGAGAACTTTAAAAAAGACGAATAACAAGTCTACAGGT
This sequence comes from Chionis minor, assembly GCA_013398295.1. Classification (NCBI taxonomy): domain Eukaryota; kingdom Metazoa; phylum Chordata; class Aves; order Charadriiformes; family Chionidae; genus Chionis; species Chionis minor. The sequence goes on from VZSF01006551.1 coordinate 912,778, forward strand.
ATTGTAAGTATTGTGTGGATCAGGAACAGAGAAAGGTATGCACGTTCAGTTTTTAACATGTAGAATAATATGTCCTGTAAATATAACCCTTAAGTTAAATATATAAATGTAGATATATTTTTTGAAATAAATGAGCGTTAAATATTTTTTCTAGTAATGCCTGCCACTTAGTAGTGTCTTTCCAAATGCTTGTGAATTATTACTGCTCTGAGAACCTTGCAATTTATGCAAGTTTTATTAGGGGATACACTCTTTGTGATGAGCATTAGAACTTCTACCTCAAGAGTGGTTCAGTCTATCCAAGAGTGTCCAGTTCAGTTGCACTTGAGGTGTGTTCGGTGCTGTAGAAAAAGGTAAGTTCTGTGACCCTGGGAAGTAGGGCCTTGCCAGGATGCTTTTGTAGTTGTCTTAGTTGATCACATCTTTTCCTAGGTTGGATTTTTTTAATCTGATGTAGCATTTTCTGTATTACATCTGCTATGCTAAGAGGAATTTTTAGCATTTCTGAAAGTCAGAGCACAATTGATATAATCCTGTTTGCAGAAGAGGGGGGAAAAAGAGTTGGTACTGTCAAAAGATTGTGAGAACAGATTTAAAGCATTTATAAAAGCCTCAGTTTATAGAATATGTTCAGGAATAAACGACTTAGGTGACGTCTACTTTACGTATCATTGCAGCTGAATTTTGGCTAATATTCAATTATTAGAACAGAATTACTGGAGGTGAACTACAAATTAAGAATATAATTTTCCCTTGTAGTGCTTTTTGCTATTCATGTTATTGAAATTAATGTAATCCTGCCATTGTAAATATATATGCTGATGCAGGTACTCCAAGACCAGGCAGGTGAAAAGGTCAACGCTGGTAGCATCTCTATGGTTTCTGAACATGGCACATCTACAGAACAGAGCCCTGAGCAAGAGCTTATGATTGGAAAAAAAAAGTATTGCATGCTGTTTGCAGATACAGGCTAGTATACTTTGGAGACTGCTTGATTTTATAAGAAATACAGGAAGCATGGACTGTTTATTTTCCAGATGGAGACTGTTTTAACTGTCCAGACTGTTATTTCTGTAACAGAACTGGAGCATTCGTTACTGACACCTGATCTTTTCCTTAACTCAGCTTGACACCACCCGAGTGACTGCAGACTTCTGCACTTTTTGAATGTGAAATGCAGAGCAGTTGAATTCCATAGGAGAGCTTTTTCCAGAAGCTGGCATCATCACACATGATGAATGCAAAGGTCAATAGCCATTTCTCTTCCCATTTATATAATTTAATTTAGTTATGAAGCTCTAGAATTTTACTTGTGACCAACTTGCATTGTAAAGTTCAAACCTGAAGTATCGTTAAATACCAGGCATAAGCAAAGGATCACAAAGAATGGCCAAATATATTCTGTATGCCGGGAAAAGAAAGCAGGTATAAACTGTCAGAAGTAGTAATACCCCCTCATGGAAAAAATGGACAGTCTATGCTAGATGAAAATTGATTTATTATTATACATTACTATGCCTACTGAAACTTCAGGTTCGATTTTCTCGTTTTATTTTATGCTGGTGGATGTATATTAGTTTTAATGATGCTATTTCTTAACATAAGTAATGAGTGACAAAAGATTAGTCTGATTAGTCGTCACACTGATTATAAGATAAGACGGGGTGTTTGACCTTAGATGCGCTATATGTAGTGTAACTTGATTTACAGTGTAACGTGCACTGGATTTTGACCAAAAGGATGAAAACAATGAATGATCACTGACAACTCCTACTGCAATAAAGCTGACATCATACAAGAAAGCAGTGCAGATGTAACTGCAGTACTCCCCAGAGTGATTTCATGGTTCTTGTTTAATATTTGCAGCAGCTGAAAAATGGAACTGCGTGTTAAATTGAACAAGACAGGGATGGGCTAAACCACAAAGTTTTATTCTTTTTCTTTATAGCCATTTTTACTGTGCAGAAGTGATTTCTAGCAGGGATGCATGATCAAATGGTAGGCCTGAGGTAGGTGCTTCTTTAGTTGGCCTACTTACTTGCTAGCTGTTTTGTATTAAGTGTTCTCTGGAAGTTTTAGAAATTGTGCTATGTGAGAAAACCAATGCAAGTGGGGTATCAAATATATACTCTCTAGAGCAAAGACAGCTGTTACAGGGGAGATTTCTACCGGTGTTGCCTTATGTGCCTTATTTTCCTTCAGAAGAGCTTTGTATTTCCCAATCCAAGAATCAGTTGCTAATCATTTGTTGGGATTTAAAGGAATTTAGACTTGTGTGTTTTATTCAGCAACCTCAGGAATTTTCAGTCACTTCATCTTGGGGGAAAAAAAAAACGTCTTAAGAATTATATTTAACAAGGTGACAATACAGTTTTACCCAAAGTGTCTGTAAAAGCCAGGTAGTATTTTAATAGTATTCAAGCACTCAAAGTTACATATAAAGAAGAGGTGAAATTTAAAAAAGCTAGACACATCTCTAAATGCCTAAGCAAGTTTAAAAATCCGTTTCTTGCAAAACTATGTCCCTCGTCTCAGACATTATTTTGAAGAAGAGTTAACCCAATTTCACAGATGAAGGAGTAGGAGAGCTGACTTGTCACCTCACTGGTAGGAGAGATTCTGAAACATTTTGGATACTGGTAGGACTCACATTTCTGTCTTATTTATTAATCAAACTCAGAATTTATTGTTTTCCCAGTGTTTGACAGACTTGGACAAAGCAGTCTGGTCAAAATATAATAAAGGGGTTGTGAGTTTTAAAAATACTTAAAGACTGAACAAAATTTACAAGTACAGAGCATCATGGTCCTCTGTAATTTATTATTGCCAAGCTCTGACTAGCTGACTTAATTCCTATCTCTACTTGCCTGGTGTACTTGCATTCACCTCCTTCAAATGCAAACTTCACAAAGGTCAGCCGCAGATTTATACCTTGATTTACTGAAGAAGTTAGGCTCTTGCAGGATACATGCTGAATGGGATATCAAAGATACCAGAATAAGAGGAAATGCTGCGAGGTTAGTTGCGTAGCCTAGTGCCCAGGACACTTACTTGAAGGAGATCATGAGCTTCCTGCTTCGTGAAATTTTTCTGTTTTAAAATGAATTCATTATTCATCTTTTGTCTTTAGATTAATTCATTATTAATGGGAAAAAGTAGAAAGCCCATCCAAGATCCGCTTCCCAAGTGAGTGCCCTTACCACACAGAAGATGGTTTTGCTCCATTCCCCCTAAGAAATTTCCTTAGAGCTTAAAGAAGTGATAATACTATTTTTATTGCATTCTTGTCTTTGTGAGATGGGTTTTTTGCATGTTACTGCAGCAAGTTTTATGCAGAGAAGGAGATGGCCATAACTTAGCTTTTTGCGTGCTTTAATCACAGAACTCTTATGTGATGTGAGAGTTAGGTTTTCTGAAGTTATCAAAAGCAAAAAAAAAAAAAATTTGTGCTATACCTTTCACTAAATGCAAGTCATAGGTAGAATATTATAAGTATAAAAGAGTTTGTATTGATAAATACATAAATGATAAAGACATTGATAATGGTTTATATTGATAGGAATCAATCAGTGATATTCATTAGGACGCTTTAAGGAAAATTTAGGTATTAAATTTTAATTTTTTTTAATGTTGTTTCTTCAGGCCCTTCCCATTATTTCACCTATTTTCTTCTAGCTTTCTTGTATCCCCATGGGCCAATTATCCTCATACTTTAAATCACAGAATGGTAAGGAACACTCTTTAACTGGTGGAAGATTAATGATATTAACATGGTGACCTAATACGGTAAATGTGTTCTATTTCCATCCTTCTGTAATCCCATTGAAATCCATGAGTCACACTAAGGATGTTTGGCCTTATGCCTTTTTCTTCACTAAATTTTATGACTCTGTGAGCGTCCCTTCTGTTTTTGAAAGCTGTGTATACAGTCACCTGATTTGCATCATTGCTGAAGCCATTAGTCAGAAAGCTATTGAAGAGGCAGCACTGGATGTACCTGACCAATTAACTAAGCTCTCCCAAGCACAATTACTTATGTCGTAGATGTATTAACATTGTTTTGACAGATGGTTTTGAAACTTCCAGATACATTGAGAAATCCTGATAGCAGATTCCATAAATTCATTTGGAATAAAACTATCTAGTCACAGCGTTCCAGACTTTATTAATTAAAGCTTCTCACTGAATTTAGTAAACCATAAATACTGGACTGTGTTTTGCTCAAGTGATATTCACTCAGACTATTCTGCTGGATAGCTGAAAGTGGAAGTAGGTTATCTCTGAAGATAACAGAGCAAAAGATGAAGTATTAGTTTCTGAGCTTTTGTAGTTGGCTTCTGTCAAGCTTCAACTCCATTCTTCACTATTTTATGTTCAACAAAAATAACATAGTCCAAAAACTAAATTTAAAAGCTATAAATACAGTGCAGGGGACAGAATTAGCAAGCGTGCTGCTGCTGAAGGCAGATTTGGTAAGCTGGAGTAAATTAATTTTGAATAAAGCTCACATTGACATGAAATTTAAAAGGTCAAATCGTTTCCCAGTAACTCACCATTAACCCCTGATGTAGCTGGAACCTCTAAGAAACTATGTTTCTACTTCAGAAATAAAACTAAATAATAAAGAGAGTGAAATGCTATAGTAGCTATGCTCATTTAGGTGTGCAATCCCTGATTGTTTGATTATTTTTTTTTCAACAAGACTGGTCATAACATCTATTAAGAAGTATCAAGGCAGACGGTTCCATGCTTTATGATCAAAGTGATACTTTGCTCAAACGCAGAAAAAACTGCACAGCCCTTCCTCCTGCAATCAGCAGAGCAGCAAGTAGTCAATTACAGTCATTTTGATCATAAACCATCGTGGGAGGGGGGAGGCAACCCATAGTGTTTCATATACTGTAGAAGCACAAAACCTTATAAGCAGAATGCTGGGGTTTTTTTTAAAAAGACAAAAAGGTTGTTTTTCAATAAAACAATATTAGAAATCTCTGCTGGATATCTTGCAAAGATTATTATTTCTTGTATGGCGATGGCACCAAAACTACATTCTCCTTTTACCAGATATTGTTCAAATACCAAGAGACAGAGAGCAAAGATGAAAAGAAAGCAAAGTACAAATACTGAAGTGGATCCGGAAAGGTCATTGATAGATGCTTTTGTTCTGGTTACTTTTCTGAATTCTAAAACACACAATGAAAAGAGCAAGGGAGAGAGACCCGTAATAATAATCTGAAATTTCTGGAGTGAATTTTTCTGATTTTACAGATTAATTACTAGTTAATTTGTACCCTGAGTTCTATTAGGACTGGAATTAAGTGTAACAAATGTGGCTGCTTTGTGAATATAATCTGGGTGTGTGGATTAGCTAAACGACTACTTGTTTGACAGTCTTGAATGTTAGGTTATTTTATTCGTACTTGAACAAAAATACAAGGTGGCTGCAAAATGCCCAGAACCTCACTGGGCTGACCTGTTAATCTCCTGGGGCTGGTGCCATCGCTGTTGTTCGTGGCCGGGTCAGGACACGGCGCTGCTGCAGATAGCGCACAACTGGGCCACAGCCTCTTCCTGCTCCCCTCCTCAGCTGCAGTTGCTCAGGCAACAAGCGCAATCAGCGGCAGGAAGGCACAGGAGGAAACCGTAAGGAGTGGGAAGAGAGAGATTTCCCAGGGGCTGTAGAAAGGGCGGAGGAAAGAGGAGGGAGAATATTGGTACGTGTCTCAGAGAAGGTATTTGCCCTTGTTGTTGTATAGACAATGGAGAGAGGGTGCCTGAGGCTGCTTCAAAGCACTTCAATTAAGCTTCTTTCTAAATTTCCCATTGGGAACAGCTTCTTTCCCTCTCTTGGCTTTTGGAAAGGCGAGTGCATCGAATGAGGTGGCCAGTGTTGGAACAATATTCTCAAGAAGTTGTTTAGGTGTCTTTACCTGGTAAACTTGGTAAGAAGCATCTGATCTAGTCAAATACGAGCTGACGTTTGTGCTGGGCCAACGGCAAAGCTGTTCTGGCACATGGTTGTCTCCTTCAGGGCAGCGATGGGACCTTGGGGAGCCATTGCCAGCACCTGGGCCATCTTCTCCCCTTGGCTCTAAGGAGATCCTGGTATGTGTCTTTGGGCTCTTGCCATATGAAGGTTTTTGGTAACTGGCTTACCAAGGAGGGGACGATGGTGCCTATCATCATCCTCCTTTAGAAGTAGAGAAAATATTTTTTTATAAAAGAACAACAACCTCACACACTTTCCATTAGTGTTTCTACGAATACATTTGCAGCATTGATACCATTATCAAAGCTGTTAAAGGTAAGCACTTGTTACTGAAATTTCTTTAAACTTAACACTGATAAAAACTGTTTCTTAGTTCTAACCTCTTCATTTTAATTTGTTTTAATAGCTATTACTTTTTATTTAATCAGTAATAGAATATGAACACTCTATAGGCTTGGCTGCATTCTGTCTTTGCAATTCTGATTTCCAATGAATTCATATTGATTGGCCGAACTAATATTTATTTTTATCACATCTTATGAAGGATCCAGGTTTTCCTTCACATACATTTTATTGCTGTTCTGTGTTAGCTGTTTTGTGCAAAAAAAAAAGCTTTACATTATGTCTGACAGTCCACATGAGAAAGAAGCATTTTATTTTTTAAAAGTTGCATTGCAGTCAAAGTTTCTATCAACAACTGGATTTTTCTTCTTAATTGCTATGAATGATATTGTTTGGAACAACCTGTGTGTTTTCGTAGTCATTTTTTGAAAGCTCTGATATGAATTCTTACAGCAATACCTACAAATATCTTTATCAAAACTGTATGATTAGTACTTCTCACATTGGCCAATATTATTATCTCATTGCTTCCCTTTTAGAAATTTACATATGTTGTCTCTCATCTTAGACGGTAAATTGTTTGGAGCACTGATTGTCTTTTGTTCTATACATAGTACGCTGTAAATGAAGTCGTGTTTATGATCGGGGCTCTCGTGCAGCATGCTAATAGAAATCATAATCTCTTCCTGTATATTTTCCCACTAAAATAGGTAGAGATGGCAGCAGCAGAACGACACTGTTTGGGCTGGGCTGTGCAGCATTCCCAAAGGCTGCAGTATGCTCGTGGAAGTGGTTTTGCCACTGCTTCAGAACAAATATTCCTTCAAGTTTTTACACTTGCCCCCTCATTTGATGTCCATCTCTTGAAAAGAACAAATGGCTAAATTCCACCTGTATCAGTCTCAATAGAGGGAACACTTTGGAATGAGATGCACAGTTTAGAATCCATGAGGAATAAATAGATTTCATTAGACCAGAGTAGGAAGTGGTAGGATAAGTGGAAAAGTGTCAAGGGGAAGAAAACTTAGTTTAGAGTACATAAATAGTTGCTTTTGTTTTGTTAGCCTTTTCATCAGTGCAAGAATGGATGGCCCAAGAACAGGAAGAGCAAAAAGGGAGAGTATATTGTATTTAGGGAGGAAAAAGCTGCACAGAAAGGAAAATGCAGAAAGGAAAGCTGAAAGAGGAGACTCATATGGAAGTGAGGAAGGAGGTCTAGTAGGAGGTGTCCTTGCCCATGGCAGGGGGGTTGGAACTAGATGGTCTGTAAGGTCCCTTCCAACCTAAACCGTTCTATGATTCTATTAAAGATAAGGGTAAAGTTTAATATTGTTTCCAAAACTTAAGATGGGAGAAAAACAAAACAGGAGAGAACCCAAGGAAAGGGTAGAAGATACAGAAATTTAAGGAAGCACAGGCGATCTTTGAGCTAGGAAAAACAAATAATGCAGATGGTTCTGAGTAAACAGTGGGGAATGCTCAAGAAAGCAACCACAAATTCATAAAAAAAGATTGATGGAATGTCAGAAAACAGGCATATCTTTATTTTTCAGGTAGAAAAGACTGTCATCCAGTGGCCCTTCAGGATGTATAGCTTTTATGCCTTTCATTTTTAGTTTGTAGTGGCATCTCTTTTTTTCTTTTTTTCTTTTTTTAATATATGTGCTTCCTTTTCAGTGAGCTTTTCAGCAGGAGACGTAAAAGCTGAAAAAATGAATGAAATTGTTTACAGTCATATCAACATTGAAATGAACTGATATTTCATAAAAATTAAATTATTCTGATTATGAGGAAATATTTCTTAACAGTGTGAATATTATGAAAGTGTTGTTTAAGGGAGATTATAGTTTTGTCCTTTGGGATATTTGAATCTGGATTGGACATAAGACCAGAAAGATCTGGTGATATACTAAATGTTCTGTGTGTGAACATGAGTGTTGCAGAATTGGCATGCTGTGTAATGCAGAGCTGAACCAGCATTGTTTTCCCTACATTTGCAGCGGGTCTGTATCTTTAATTAGACTCACAGACAAGTAATGCTGCATGAATTTGAATCCCAAGAGTTGTATTCCAGACTGGGATTTGAAGTGCGATCAGGAACTGGTAGCTGCTCATGGGATATTTGAATAGGGAATTTATATTCAAATTTTCCTCCAGCACCAAGTATGGGCATAAATATTCCTATGCATAAGGATTTATAGATCCCTCATTAGTTGTATGTGTCTAAATCCTCTTTACACTGAGATACTTAGAGTGGTGGTTTTAGTTATTCTTAGGGTTGATCCTTCGACAAAAAAATGTATGACAGGGTTTAATGGTTGTACACTGGCTTCTGCTAAGCCCAGCTATTAAAAATACTTCTAATTTCCCTTCAGTGAGTATATTCAATTTGTCATCATAGCTGTGGTTGTAGGAACCTGTTTGTATTTTTCATTAGCTATGTTTCCAAATTGAGTTTTGTGTCATTGGCAGAGAATTTCAGAGCTGAATTTCTTCCTCATTCCAGAGCCTACATGTGGCATGAGTTCTGTTTGAAGAGGAGCAACTAAATGGTCTTCTCATTCTAAAATGCTTCTGGGAATTCCCTTCTTGATTCATACATTTGTAAATTTAGATTCTGTTTGTTGTACATGAATAATGCTTAATTCTCTTGAGCCTAATGGGAATATTTGACTCTTAGAGGTATTTATTCTGCTGGGATTTGAATGACAGAGATCTGTACAAACAACAGTTTGTTCTTTCTAGAACAGTGTGCAGTGCCGTTGTCTGCAAAGAGAGAGTATGTCTAGTCTAGGAATAGGCATGAATTGGAATTTCACATCCATGTGTTTCTGAATTGCAGGGAAACGGGGTTTGGGTCCAGATCTTGGCACAATACACACTTACAGCTCTTATTAAGAAGGTGAATCACAGTCTTCACTGCTGGGCAGAATGACCTCAGACTTAGAGTCATATCCATAGTCAAGACCAACATTTTGTGGCTTAGGATCAATTGTCATCTAAATGTGTGAGACACATAGTGGGTTAACAACAGCAACATAAATAGAATATATTGTAGGTTTTAGTAGCTCGGACAAAAAGGCACATTCAGCTGATGTGATGGTTTGCTGTTGGTGGTAGGAAGCTTCCGAGCATGGAGATTGGCATTGCTGAATTGTGTGTTCTAGGGAAAAGGGTGCAAGAGACAGGGGCCTGCCTGCAGATCAAAGGCCAAGGTGCTCCCTGGAGTTTCTCCACCTGTGGGAGGAGTTGTGTCCTGTGCTGGGTGGGAGTGGAGGAAGACTAGAAAGATCTGTGTTCCAGACCTTTGCTAGAAGTTGTGGGTGAATCTACTTCCACCTCTGGAAGAGAAAATGCCTTTCGGAAGAAAACATTGAACTTTGACCTGTTAGAGTTGTGTCAATAATTAATAAAATGCCGGCAGATGGCGCCCAAGAATATCGAGTGCAGAGACCAGAGTCAATGGGACCCGGTATCATTTGCTTTGGTGTATTACCTGCACATTTTTTTTATATGCAGCTCTTAAGAAGCTCCACATAGTATGTCTTCCGAAATTAATTCATAAAACAACAAATAATGCATCGAATTGACAACCACCCATTGCTACGTGTAAGAACTGGAACTGTTTGGAGTTTGGTTGCAGCAAGAAATGACTTTGTGGTGCTCATGACAGGGGAAGAGAAGCACTGCAGGATTCCAGAGGGTAATGCCCATGGCAGGAGGACAAATCCTTTGTTCCAGATGTGGCTTCACTTCAAAAGCAGTGACTTGTCTGAAACAAATGTATATGGTAAATTAAATCCTTATGAAGCCTTGCAGAAGGCCAGTTAATTGCAGATAAATAATTGCTTGGGTGGGTGTAATGGTGATGGTATCTCAGGAATGAATTTTTTTGCTTAGTCATACTTTGCAACATATGTTCAAGCATTTCTTTACTCTCATAAATACTGGAGAGAATAAAATGGGATGCCTAGATGTGGGAGCTTTCTCCTCTTGCTGTCAGCACTCAGGTGAAACACACAGGGATTAAAAATGGATTAGATAAGCATTCTTGAGGGAGTAGAGAACTCTGGGAACAGTGCTCTGGCCTATTAATTGTGAAAGATGCAAAAAACTGCCTGCCCCTTTTCTGGTTTGGAAGAGCACAGTATTTACATTGGATTTTATCTGAATTACAGCTTTCTTCTTCTTGTTTTGTTTTTGCTGTGTCCTCTTCCCCCTTCCCCCCTCCAATCTTTCTTTTTAACTGTTTCAGGGTATCCAATGCATCTTCACAGTTCTGTTCAGGTGTCCTTTCCCTGATGTATCCCATCTGCCTTAAGATGTCAGTAGGACTAGAAATAAAACTGTGACCCATAAATTAATACTAAAACTCTTGTGTAATTCCAACTTGTCAAGATACAAAATTTTACTTTTAAGCAATTTATTCTCTAGGGCAGTGTTCTCTGCCTGATTGTTTCAGAACTTTGTTGTTGAATTCAATGGGAAGAAAGTGAGGCCATGACATGTATATACTTTGCGCACCCATTCTTATTTATTCTGGTATATTTTCTAGATGATGGGTGTGGAGGATAGTCAGAGCATGTAATTATTATGTGTTAATTAGTGCCCTAAAGCTATATTTAATTAAACCTTTAATAACAACAGATTACAAATATTCCTGGGAAATAAATCTGTCTTTGTGAAGTAGGGCTGTTGTAGTGCAGCCTAACTAGAAACCGATAGACTGACAGCTTGCACCATCCAACACTTATGTTTCTATGGGGAAAGATAAGAACACTGGTAACGAAGGGCAAAATGTCAGTGTCACGATTTTAGCAGCTGAATCTATTCTGTCTGGCTCCTGCCAAATAGCCTATTAAACCTTTTAGCATTATGCTGTCTGTGACACTAGGAGTTGTTCCCATTTATACTAATAGCTTTACTGTGAGAGAGTAGCATGAATACCCTTCATTAGTCCTAGAGATAAAATCCTGAGTAGTACATGGAACATCAATTGTTTAAAACATGTTGTTCTCAATGTATTGTAGCATGTGTTAATGATCTATGTATGTTTAATATATAGCATAAATTGAGTATCACTGTTCTACTGAAGTTCCACGTTGGATTGAAAGTATAAAACCGGCATATATAATTTCCATTTATTCCTTGGCTTCTGTCAAACTAATTGATTCTTCACTAGCCCCTTTGTCTCTCTTCTTCCATGTGTACTCTTTTAAAAGTGCCACTTATAATTCTCAGTATAGTTCAGGATGGCACAAAAACAATGTGCCAAACTGATCAGACTCGTCAAAACCATTTTTTGAGCCGTGCTGTACTTTAATGCAATGAAATGTAGTCCTTTCATAAAGTTTGCTTCCTTACTTAGCAGTTGTTCAGAAATGCAGTATGCTATTTTCTTATGCACCATGGTTCGTTTCACATAAATTTATTTTTTTTTCACAGATACTAGTCAAGAAACCAAGTTTAGTTTGGTTTCTCAAAGCACAAATATTATTAGAGGCGTAAGAGTTACAGTATTGCTTAGAAACAGATCTCAAAGACTTTTATCCTACTCAGTTGGGACTCTGAATTCTTATGAAATTGCAGAGTGCAAGATACTGTAAGAATCTGCCTGAAAAGCTTAAGCAGACAGTGAACTCTTATTCATGGTAAGATGCCACACTGTGCTGATTCAAAAAACCAGTCAAACAAAAAGAATTCAGAGGTAGATGTGTAGTCTGTGAATACTTAGTGGGGATTAAAAGAAAAACTGAAGCAGTAAAGCATCTCAGATACTATGCAAAGTGTTGCAACTCACTGTGTATTCTTGGAAGAAAAACCTTGTAAGACACTGACTTTGAGTAGCAGGTACTTTTGGAGTAACTAGAAGAGGCATTCTGCTATGTAGTGTTTTACCATATTATTCCATAAATGAAGACAGTTCTCAGCTTCTATAAGACAGATTTGTGTTCTAGATAAACAGAACAATGAAATAAAAAAATAATCAGAAATGAGGTATGCATGAGTGAGCAGAGAGGGGAAATTTGCCCTGATTTGCATATGTAAATTCAGTTCATCCCCCCCATGTACATGGGTTATTATATAGCCTTTAATCATGTAATCATATTCTGTGGGAAACAGCTCAGCAAAACTGCATTGTGATTTCTGCGGTGCTCTTGTCCACACTTGTGATAGCACGCTATGCAAGTGTTTACATTCCCACACATTTATTTCATGCGTTTCTCTTTAGCTTCCTCTCAAAATAAATAATTAAACAGCTTATTTCCTGCAAACATCTATTGGTCAGTATGTTTACTTTCAACTTCACTGTTGGCCGGGGTTGTAATTGCTGCAAATCTCCATGTTTTAGGCATTATGAAACAGTTGAAGTTATGTTTCTTTTTCATAGTCTAGTTTCTCGTACACAGTTGGTATCCTTATGCAGTGTTTGCAGAGATACTGCTGGGCTTTGTTTGCACATCCGTCTTTTGGTATCTTTCTGGTGAAATGAAGTTTTCCTTTGTCAGGCTTCCGAGTCACCAGATGCTAAGGAGGCAGGCTGAGAGGTCTAAGCTGACAGAAGATTTTGTCCCCAGAGCTGCAGTTTGGGGAAACATACAATAAATCCCTGGTCCCCCTATGCTGTTGTACAGAACAACATGTGGTCTTCTCCCATTCTTACTAGGGAAGCAGTGTTTGTGAATGCGAGCTGTTTCTGTCACTAAGATGGATGCATGCATTTTTGCAGAGCTTTTGTACACAGCAATCAGCCTGATATTACTTCCAGGCTTTGATTTTGTGTAGAACGACCTGATCTTGAGACATCCAGGGGTGGGGTTTGGGAGGCGGGGGTGTAAAAATGTCAGAAGAGAGAAATTCAGTATTTCTTCAACTAGCATACTCTTTAAGGAAAGAAGATATGCCAATTCCTTTGGATTTCCCTGTATCAGACTGCAGTTACAGCATGCTACTGCTGGCTGCTTCTTCACTCAGCCTTTTGCTCCACAACAGGCACTGCAATACAATCTGAAAATACATGTAGTGTTGATGTAGAGTCTGGTTGTGTATCACACATGCATTGGTTTGCCTTGTCATTTTCAGAATAGTCCATTCTGAATTTTCTTGTCACACTGATGGCTTCTTCATTTAGGTTTACTGAGAAGAAATTTCACAGCTCCTACTTAAAGGCTTGCAGAAAGCCTCCTTGCTGAGGTTCTAACATTTCCTGTTAGGTAATTGAGGTTATTGTAACACATTACTTGAGGGGCATACAAGAGAACAGACTTCATCTGATATTCCAAAATAAATGCTGACACAGTTCTTCAGTCAAAAAAAGTTTGCCAGAATATTTTAGAAACTAACAATTATATGCTAATATTTCTAGACTAACAGGAATAGAAATTAGAATTAATGAGTTCTCTGCAGGTACATCTGTCACATATTTAATAATACGAGGCATATTTCATGCTCACAGCACTCTGCTAACATTATGCAACCCTTGTAATAGCTCTCCGCAGTAAATACCAATCTCGATTTGCTGCTGGAGAAAATGAAACTTAAGTTTCCAGGCATGCCACCCTGAGGTACTAAGCATGTCTCCCCCTGAAGTCAGTGTATATAAATGTTGCTTGGACTATCTGTAAAAAGCTGTGCCCCAGTGGACTTGATATTACTTGTGAGTGAAAACATCCTTGTCTAAAACATATTTACAATTTAGAACTTCTGACTACCATAGCTCTGCGTTGCCTGGTTGAGTGCCTCAGTTTGCAGTTGCTGAAGGCTTGAATGCAGAGAAGCCGCAATTTCCGAACATACCTGTTGAGCTGCTCTTGTTTCCTGGGATAAAGATAGAGATAAACACTGAATAAATATATTTGCTTACAGAACAAAGTTTAACTTGGAACTACCTGTCAAGTTTTTTGTGATTTGTCTCTGTTGCTGTTCTCCCCTGTGTAAAATTAGAATAATAATTGCACCTACCTTAGAAGAAACTGGAAGCATAAATCTTTCCCTAGCGCTGAGGCAGTGTTGATCCAATAGAAATATGTCTTAATCTTTCTAATGATAGAATAAGAGTACCTAGCTGAAGTGCCAAGCACTGCTGCCCTTGACATTGTACATACACTGACAAACGCATCCTCTTCTTTTGGCAAACTGTGTTCTCAAAATAAACAGGTAGATACTGGGCTTTTTGCTTCCACACTTTGCATAATTCACAATGTGGCTGTAAGCAAATTGTGTCTGTGATTCATTTAACCTGAAATGTCTAAAAGAATTTACCTATAAATGGAAATTTGTTTGAATTTTTGCTGCTTTTTATTCATTTGGCTTGCTCTTATTTTTAGTCACAAGTAATATAACCAACTATTAGTAGTTTTTAATGTAAAAGTTGAATATAAGGCACGTAAGCATGATCGTTTCAATAGCTGCTGCTGCAGTTCTGTCTGTGTGTGAAATTGGTGTTGGCAGGTGTTGAACTCTCTTCCCCAAAATAGAAGACCTGCTCTCAACTGGTTTGAGTGTTGCCCTGGGAGATGTTCATGCTTCTTTTTGAAGTACCACACTTCAGGGTAGGATAATTCTATACCTGTGCATAGCAGATATTGTCAGGCATAGAGGTGGACCTAAAAGAAAAGTTTTAATTTGGGTCTTAACTTTCCTCACATCTAGGACCTGTTTAAAGGTCTACGTGAATCCCATTATAAGCTTAATTTCTGAAGCTCAGGTCTAGTTCTGAATTTCCCCTAGGCTAGAAATAAGGAGAATTTTTTTCAGTCTAGATGTCTGGTATATATTCTGTCTTTGATACCCCTGTTGGCAGACTTCTTGACAGAATAGGAAACCTTTCATTTTGTCTGTTAAGGGAATTTTCACTCACCCTATGTGATAAAAACTTTTGTTATGAATATAGAAAGACTATGGATCATATTTTTGTTCCTGAATTGTATATAGTAAATTATTCCTTATACAGGGAAATGAGGGACTGGAGTACATGGAAGTGTTTCAGTTTCCAGAAATATCTTGCGCTGCACCTGAGTTATTAGGCTTTTCTGTTGCAGTGCTGAGTAGCTCACACATATGACAAGCTGTTAGGCACCTGAGAGAATGCTTTCTTTTTCGCCTCCTCTTCAGTGCGTCAGTACGACTGTCATTTTGTGCCTTTGCTTTAAAGTTGGTTTCTTCTTGCAGTCATCCAGTCAAAAGGACATCCTGTTTGCAGATAGATCGTCTTGGCTACTCTCTAAGAGCTACTCAAACGTATTTGAGTGATGAAAATTATCCATCAGTGCTCATTATTAGTTCCTCCGCAAGAGCTTTTAAAGAATAACTAAGTTTCTTTTTATTTTAAGGATATATATATAAAAGTTGTTGATAAGAACTATTGATGCCTCACTACAGTTAGTGTCCCTGAACTAAAGAAACCAGTGTACTTCTGTTGCTGTTGTTTTGCTTTATTTTTGAGCTGTAGCATCAAAAAAGAAGGTTTTTAAACATGAAAAGTCAGGGGGTAATGTAATCCTGATGGTATAGCCCTGATGACTATAGACTGAACGTATGGGCTTTAGCAAGTCACTGGTTTTGTCCCTCAAGGCATGTCTGCACTGGAGATTGCAGCGTAGCTTAGACTTATCCAACCTGACACTGAACTAGACTGCCCAGAAACTGGGAAAATTAGCCCGTGGCAGACTCTCTTCAGGGTTGCTGTAGCTGGAGAGCTTCCAGGTCTCAGTCAAACAAGCTGGGTGCCTTTAAAACTTGTTTTGGTTCCTATACATTGCATCTCAGGTTTCAGTAAGGTTCTATCTAGTTCAGGTATTCCCTCTTTAATCTAGGGAAAATGGGACCTGTGCTATAGGAAAAACTTTATCGGTTGTGAATAACAAATGTTAGGTGGAGCCCTTAGTTTTTGTAGAATGTCTTTCAGTTTTTTAAGGGCTACACTAGCATCCACAATTAGGAAAGAAAGCATGGTGAAGTAAAAAGGGATCATGGCTTGTATCCATTCTCCTAAAAGAATGTTGAAACTGCATCAAAATAGTAATAACTCTCTTTTGGTACTACTAAACTAAATGCCTGACAATGAGGAATGAGGAAAAACAGTTTTTAATTCTCTTGATCTAATCTGTGGACTTTAATTAGGTATCCAGTTTTAAATCCGGTTATGTTTGCATGTGGCTTTAGCACTGTCTCTTAATTCAAAGAGCAAATGTGACCATGTTATTCTCTCACAGGCTTCTCTGTAAATGGTCTTTAAAGTTGAAATACCTGTCAGAAATAGTCATTAGTTTTCTTTGGGACCTTTTCTATTTTTTTTATTCCTTAAAACTTGTTTGTTGATAATCTTCTGCAAAATGTGGGTAAGCTTTACTTAGAAAAGGAAAAGCAGCAAACCTGAAATAAATAAACCTCACAACTTTTGAGGTTGAGAATAGTTTACATATAGCAACAATATGGAACTATAAAGACAGGCTTTTGGTGACCTTTGGTCACTGTACATATGGGCTGTACTCTGCCAGGTGGTGAGCAGATCCTCCAGAGAAAATTTGCAAGGTCCTTTTTCCTTAGCTTATGGGTTGTGTTTTTTTAAGATGGAAACAAGCATTCAGAATAAAGACAGCCAAACTGACTCATTTTCCCCCAGGCCTTCATTGATCCAGGCCATTTGAAATGTATCAGCAGGTTACTGTTCCTCACTGTTCCTCTTTCTCAGAACTGCACTGAAGGGTGGTCAAGGGCTTCATCTTCTCTGCTCTGACCCTGGTTTGTGTCCTTTGCGGCCCCAATATGCGTGTTGGCCATTGCCTCAGCGTAGTCCTCTTGAAGTCAAATGAGAGCTCTGTGAATAATGGAAAATCAAGATCTGAGACTACAGAATCCCAGTGCAAGGACTATCCTTTCCTACTGTGCCATTCACGTTTCATTCTGAGTCACGCTTAAACAGGTTCAGCAGCTGTGCATTTTACACTGTTCTAAAGGCATGTTATTTTCATGTAAAGGTAGATGTAGAAACAGAATCTGAAATAAATCCAGACTGGTGAAATACCAGCTGTGTTAATCCTAGCCAGAATTAAAACTTTCCATTTGAACACGTGTATGTTTTACCAACGTCATGGACAGTTCATCTGAACTGGTTTCTCCAGTTTTGATTTGTGCTGTTTAGTATCCCTAGCTTTTGATTGAAAGGAATTAGCTCCTTCCAAACCAAAAAGATATTTTGGGAGAACAAGTTGTGAATTTCTGGACCTGGTCATCTTTATATAGCTACTCCGGCTTTTATGTCTGGCACAGATGTCTCATATAACCTCCTCCAGCTATAACCAAACTTCCATCTCCCTTTTTTATTTTACTAGTTCTTGATTCTGGGAAACACATACACATATCCGTATAACCAGCTATCTATAAGATCCAGGCACACAAGCACGCACTGCATAAGTTAATGCTGCATCATACATTCAAATTCAACTTTCTTCTGTGAATTCGTCTGTCTCCTACTGTCATCGTACTGTATATTTTGTAATAAGGCAGCTCATACATTAAAGATCCTTATCGATCAACCATGATTTGAAGAAGTACTATTCAGACTTGGCCTAGAGTTGAGCATAAGTCAAATCAAGGACAGGGCTGGCAAGTGTTCAGGCTCAGGCACCACAATGCTGAAATCTGCATTTATTCTAATCTGTTCAGATACGATTTCTGCAATGCAGCCAGTGGCTAAGGCTGACCTTAAAACCAAGGAATCCTTGACTCTTGGTCTGTTTCCAAAGGCTTAATCCTTCTTTGTCTTGAGTTTCTTTTGTTCCTACTTAGGCCTCCACAAAATCTAATGATATTTCTGCTGCTCTTTTATTTTTCCTGAAGCAGTCCTTCACATCACTTACGGATTATTGGTATTTTTGCACTCTTTTTGAAGCATTAATTTCACTTAATCCTACTTCTGCAGCACACTGTTTCAGCTGACATGCAAGCATACTTTGAATTACATCAGTGCTACTCTGTCAGCCCGAGGCAGTAACCTGGTGTGATACAAGGCACTCCTCCAAAGAGTCTGGGCTGAACACACAGCCTCCACTTTTCTCCCTGTGGTTAAAAACTGGAAACTGAGCACAGAAATCTTCCTAGCACCATCATACCACAGATCAACAGTTTCGTGAGTGAATGTTACAAATATTACAATTGGAACAAAAAGGGCAAATTAAGAAACAAGCTGTGCTGCCCAAAGTACCCATCTCTGATCTTTGTAGGTAACCTGGCAATGCTTTATTTTATTTTAATAGGTAGACTCAACTGTCTGTTGCTGTGCAGGCAAGGCATCCCATTCTGCTAATTTCCTTCAGAACGTCCTTGTGTCAATCCATGTGTCCCATGTGCACTCCGAGGAAAACAGCCTCCTTCTCCAGGCTGCCTGTACTGAGGAAGAGGTTACTGTGGGCAGGACAGGGGAGTTCCTGACCTCATTTTCGGTGCCCGGCCATCTAGCATCTGGGTTCAGCAATTACGGATGAAAGTCCTTGTGAGTCCCTGGAGCTCACGCTCTGGAAGTGTGTAGCGCTTGCACTGTCTGATTAC
Organism: Chionis minor; assembly: GCA_013398295.1. NCBI lineage: Eukaryota > Metazoa > Chordata > Aves > Charadriiformes > Chionidae > Chionis > Chionis minor. The sequence goes on from VZSF01006551.1 coordinate 931,658, forward strand.
ATACAGAGTAGTAAAAGACATTGGGATCTCTAGAAATTTAGTAGCTTCAAATTCAAGAAACTCTACAATGTACATATGAGTTAGAATTTTTCTGAGGAGTATATGTAAATTTATTTCAGGGACAACAAGGTGCATGCCTTACCAGTTACAGGCTCTTCAAATTAAAAAACAGCAAAACCCAATCCTCTTAAGATTTCTTTTTTAATATTGCCATGACAGTGTATTTTTCTCTCTGACTTACTTCTTGGAAACAGCTGAGTCATTTCTTGCTGAAAAGCCTTCCAAAATTTTCAGCCAATGGCATGGAAAATTTTGACGCAGAGGTTTATAAGAAGCTGAAGTCAAATTGTTTTAATGGGGAGTGGCAGGCAGCTGTACTGTATGGAATTCTGTGTGCCCAGAGTATAATATACATATACGAAAACACAACCTTAATGTTAGATTGTCCAAGTGAATAGAACAGGAAAGACTTTTGTTCTGTTAAAGGGACATAAAATATTTTAAAAGAATTTAATAATTTTTCACTAATAGTAATGGTGTTCATGCAGGTAAGCAAGGCTAGCGGATTTGCATCTACTATGGAAATCTGACCTTTTCTGTAAATCTGAGCAAGATAACAGGTCTTTGATTTCATCCGGAGTGTAGAGTTTGTATCTGCTTAGCACTGTGGCTGGAAGCTTGTCTGTTCATAGCAGGCAACTGTTTTGCCATAAGCTGAGATTCCATATCACATACTAAGTAAGTTTCTGTATTACAAAGGTTGTGTAAATTGAATTACACTAACACCACCTATGGATTCAGGACTATCTTATTTGCATAACAAATGGTCTTATAAACAGTGTGCATACTGTACACTCACCAATTAGGCTTTCTTTTCAATCCTCTTGGTCGTTTGTAAAAAGAGGGAAGGGTTTTTTTCTTTCGTGGTGGTGTTGCAAAGAAAAGCTGCTAATGAAGGAATGATGAATGGTCTGATTGTTTTGCTGTTTGTATAGTTTCACCTTCATTTGCATCAGTACCAGGCACAGATTCCAAGACTCATTTTTCAGTTTTCAGCGCTCCTCTTCTTTGGCCCCTGCCTGCACTAGAACCAACCAACCCAAGCACATTTATCTTTGCCTCCTAGAATATGGAATAGGAGTATTTCCCTTCTTGCATCATTAGGACCTACACATGGTGTAATGTGTACCTCTTCCTGAGCACATCTCCTACCTTCTGTTGCAGGTTGATTTGGAAATCTGACGCCAGCTGGAGGATACACAAAGTATATTGGGAGCCGTCACTATACTTTCCTTCAGGAACCTTAATGCAGCATCTCTGAGTGTGTATCCATTTCCTGCTACAAGAAATGGATCTCTTCTTTAGTATCTTTTTCCAGGAGTTCCCACACTGTGTTTGACACTGAAAATAACTCCCCCCACCCTCAAAAACAGAGAAAGCACACAAACAGAATGTCAGGTTGCTTACATAGCTCACCTCTAAATGATTCAAATCAAAAGTCTGTGAGTCCATTCTGCTGAGCAAACAGCCGAGCAATTCCTCTCTCCCTGGAGCAGCAAATGAGTATACACAACCCACATTTGACAAGTGACTCTTCAGTTCTGGAGTTCTTTGGTTCTTCCTATTTTTCCTGTCGTTTTGAAAATACATCAACTGCCAAAAAATAATGATTTTCTTTTAAAAAAAGAAAAAAAGAAAAAGAAAGAATGTAGCCCTTTGTTTTCTATATCTGCTCAGGGAACAAGCTTCATTTGATTGAATGCCAGGGAGAGGATAATGCAATCTCCCATTAGGCTTGTTTGCATCTTTTTCCAGGATGACAGTTTAAGTCTGCTGGCTACAGATGGCCTTTGACAACTGACAACACTTGCTGTTTTGCCAGTGTATGACTTCATCTGTGTGACACTGCATGTGACTGCAGCTTTCTTCCTCTTTTGCTTGCAGAAACTGTTCTCCATTTCAGTAGCACCAGAATAACAGAGGTTTCACTTGCATAAAAGAACAAGAAGCCTAAAACTGCACTGCTGCTTATGCTAGAAGACACTGGGAGCTGGAAAAAACAGTATTGTTGGAATCTGTTTGTTTGGCATTTTAACCACTAAGTCTGAAGTTAACTTGGCCAAATTTGGTAAAGCATCTTTACAGTTTCAATACTTTTTTGAACCAACTGTTAAGTTTCGCCTGGCCATTTAATAGTTTCTGCAATATCTATCCCCCGTGCACAAGAGTGCTTCCCAAGTAAAGAAACACCAGGCTTTGGAGAGCTGTCTTGTTCTGGTGCAAAGCCTGTGGACCTGTGCTGGAATTTGCAGAAGCAGTTTTTGTCTCCTCTGTGTCTTGGCAACCTCAGGGACTGCTACAACTTGAATGAATGAAGTCATCCATCATCTAGTGGTAACTGGAGTAGGCTGAACTCATTCCCGTTCTGCCTTTTGATTCAGAAGCAGGAAAAAAGTAAAGTTTGTATTCTAGACTTTTCACCACGTTTGAACAGGGCTCACATTTTGTTCTATGGTTGGTAGCTCTTTTCTTAATTTTTATTATTATTGTTTGATCTAAACATGGTCCTAGGGCATATTGCAGGACAGTTAACAATATTGGCTTTTAAAAAAAATGTGATAAAAAATACTTTTATTTTTTCACCAATATTTTTTTCTGTTTATGGTTCTAGACAAATAGAGAGCTGAGTTACACATACAGTGGTATGGCTCATAGGCAGTGCATATGCATGCTGTCAAAGTAGTCCATCATAGGCCTGGACTGGGGATGAAGTTTAGCAAAACTTAGGCCTCATAACAGACAACGATAGCCAAAAAGTTAGATACTATGCAGAAATAAAACTCCAGTCCTGACAGAACATAGTGGTGGTGTTATCTGTCAGCACCTGAATTGCAGCTTGCTCTAGCGGACATGGAAATACTTTGAATGCCAGGTACATGGCCTCTGAGTGCTGGGACACTTATAGTGCAGAAGGGACCATGGGTCTTCCCTCTTCTAGGAAGTTCTGTGTTGGAAGAGAGGACCTAGCTGGTTGTGGCAGAAGGAAATATTGGCTTGCAGGGGTAAATCAGTGTGACCAGCTGGAGCAAGGCTTGATTAATTGAGACAAAAATACTAGGAGTTGTATTCTTCATTCTTTCTTATTTTTAATGCAACTACAGGAAGTCTCCTCTGAACTGTATGGTACAAGCATTTCAAAGTGTTCATATTAGTCATTCAGTTTTAGTAAAATTATGTGTTTTTCAATATCCAGGGAACGATGAAAAGTATATATAATAACCTCTGTTTGTTCAAAGATCACATTTCAAAGATGATCCTGTCTCCACCTTGGAGTCACACTTCTGTGAAAATGCCACTGTCGTGAGTCTGTGGACTGTGCTAGAGAACAGGAAAATGAATATGTGCTTACCTGAAAATTTATTTTCTTTCAGTGATAATGTTCTTGAGTCTGGCTCACTGCCAAAAGCAGTGGACAGCCTAGGAGAGGAATGAAGATTAACATCCCAAGATTTGTATTTGGTATTCACCAGGAGAAAACCTGGTTCGGCAGAGCATGAGGAAATTCAATAACAATTTCAGAAGACAGTTTACTAAAATAAAATTGAGCTATCCTGGATAAGTAAATTGCCTCAAACAGAGGGAAGCTTTGGAAACAAAGCATTCTGAGAAGTTGATTCTGGCTTCATACTGTAAGCAGGCTGAATTAGCCCTTGTCTGATGAATGAGCCACAGGATAGATTTGTGACTGTCTTTACGAGATAACTTCTGTAAGTATTGCTAGTAAAATGTTTTATTGCCCACATCCTGCTAAGAAAGGGTGGGACAGATGCTGCAGATTTTAAACTTTGTCACTTATCCCATCTGGTCATATGGTAATTTAAGAGATGACAAAATAGAGGAATGACACTGACAGAAAGAATTTCTATCCCAGTTTCTTTAGTCATGTGACAAAAAGAATTTCTATCCCAGTTTCTTTAGTCATGTGGCAAACATGTCAGATGAACAATTGGGGTGACATCCAGCGTGTTGGAAGTGCTGAGTTATAGTTCCTGTACTGTTCTGAAATCCATCACCTCTTCTATCAGGCAGAGTGTTTGATCCCTTCAAGCTGGCAGGCATGTGGCCAGCTAAATGTCATCTCTGTTGTAATGCTCAAACCACCCTCTTCACAGACTTAGCTACCAAAATATTCATATTATTTCTATAGAGTCTCCTAAGTCTCCTCTTCCAAAAGATCTTGGATCAAAAAAATGGTTACTTCTTGGTGCCCTTGATCCTTGTGACTGGGCATGAGCGTGTCTGCTCTCTTGTTTTGAGACTTAAGAACACGTGCTTTTCCCCCTTGTTTAGCTTTATCTTCCCCCATCTAGTGACTGTGAAGTTGAGCCCTTGGAAAGGACAGAGAAGAATAGCAGCTGCCTGGCTGTGAGAAATCACTTTGGCTGGCAGTTTGTGAAAGAACACAGTCTGTTAACTGGTAGTGATATAAATATTCAGGACTGGATTGACAGTATGCGGGACATAAGCCTGCTGGGAATAGTGAAATTGAGACATGACTTCTTTCCTTCTTTCGTACTCCTCTTGTGAAGGCCTGAAGGGTGCTCGGCAACAAGTTTCTTTCCTTCCCCAAGCTAAGCTGTTAGAGGACAAATCAAACTGAGCAGCGAGGAGTTTTTGTTGGCATTGTTTTCCACTTGGTTTCAACTTCTGCAAACAAAGCTAGAGCTGGTAAGTGAATATGTCTTAGATAGCTTGCTGGACCCTCCCAAAAGTGCTAACTCTCAAGGCTCCTCTTGCTTCTCCTAGGCTGAAGAGGGGCTGTGTAAATGACAGACTGTGGTTTGGTGTTAGCTACATGGGGCCATTTTTTTGCTAGTGCAGCTCATTGCCTATAAGTTTGAGGCTTGATGCAAAAGATAATTAATTTCAGCGACCGTGAAGAAGCAGCTCTCAGTGATGGTTACGGGGTTGCATTTAAAAGCTAATTAATATGGTGACAGCAGTACTGAGGAATGTTATTTGCAGTCAGACGTGGCCAAAAAGGCCGATGGTTCTACTCCAAGACATAAGCAATTTATTAAGAAAAAAAAAAAAAAGTTTAAGTGGGTTTCCAGAGTACATATTCCCAGAACTTTAGAAATGATCATCAGAGCCCTTTTTAACTTGTCCACTCTTGGGTCAGTTGAAACCAGTATGATTATTCAAAAGCACTCATCCAGGCGGGGTGAATATTAGAGATAAGCTAAGAAGTTGCAATTCTGCTTATCAGTAGACTGAAAACTGCATCAGGTCTGAGATTTTTCCAGTGAGGGCTAGGACTAGGATTTTCCCAGTAAAACTAGGACATAGATCAGTTTGTGTGTATTATGTAGTTGCACATGAAGCAGAACCATTTTGTGTACGTGCTTATGTTTATGCCCTTTGTTTCCCCTTTTCTTTTTGGGCATTTTTGTGTATGCAGCAGGAGTGCACCTGAGACGAGCTCTGAAAATTGTTGGGTAATCTGCAGGCAAGAAGCATAGCAGGGGAAATGCACGAAAGGAAAATTGCCAGATTGTGAAAGGAAACCAAGACTGACTTCTTGCTTTGTTCTTATCGACACATGCTGTTTCTACTTCACATTCTTACGTTGCTGAGAAACCCTGTCATCTGCAAACAAAAACAGCCCATGCAGTATAGAGCTGAGTGTGTGCAGAATGTAAAGAGGGAGATATCTGTAGTCAGCCTACAAGAGCTTGCCACATTATTTCCGTGCACACAAAAGCTGACTTACTTTTTGGCACCAGATTTACCGCCTTGAGAGGCAACCTTTCTGCAGTTAATATATTTTATGTCAGGAAGTTTTTCTGAAGACTTGACTGCCATATTCTTGAATAGGAAATAAAAAGCTAGTGTTAAGTTGTAAATTATATTCCAAAGCATCAGTCAATAATCTACTAAAATTACAGCATTTGGGAGTACTGTTATATTACATAGTCTTAACCAGGAGTACCTGACTCAGGGCTACTGACTATCTCTCCATATCCTTGAAAAGGCAAGTAGCTTTAGTACTAGATTTAGTAAATTCTTGCAGAATTTCTCTAGTTAATGAATCATAGAATGGTTTAGGTTAGAAGAGACCTTAAAGACCATCTAGTTCCAACCCCCCTGCCATGGGCAGGGACACCTCCCACTAGACGAGGTTGCTCAAAGCCCTATCCAGCGTAGTATCTTTAACATTTTGTTTTCTATCCGCTTTTTAAGTCCTGTCATCCCTTTATGAGCTCTCAAGGATCAAAAAAAGAGGCTGAGTTATGAATTCCTTTCTGAGCTGTTCACCAGCGTTTAGCCAGCAAAGGCCAAGTCTGTCCTTGGATTTTTAGAAGTGTAGGCCTCACTAGGAAATGCTAGGACTGCAGAATTATATCCAAAATAAAAATTTAGTCCCAGTGGTGAAATAACAGAACATTTTCTCAGCCAAAAGCTGCTTAGTCAGAAAACTGCGGGTAACGAACTGGCTATATTTGTATTGCTGCAGTGACACACTGCAAGACTCAAACCAAGAGGGCACAGCTGGCTCAAGATCCCTAATGGAAGGTATTCACGGTAATGAAGCATTGTCAACAGTAAGCTGGTGGTAGGCAGATGGCAGTGCACAGACTGCTGCGAGGGGTCTCCTCACATTCAAATTCCCCATTATATCTGCAGGGGTCTTCTGTCCTTAATAGGGGACACGTAGCTGGGCTTAATGGGCTCTGACTAATGACTAAAAAGGAAAAAATATGAAGAATTAGCTCCTTTGTGATTTTCCTTTCATTCCTTCACCCATCCTTGACAGGCTGTAAATGGATTTTCCTTAGCTGCTACATTTCACTGGGAAAATCAGCACGGTATCTTTTTAGGTGATTAGTCATTATCTATAGGGTTTGCACTGTAACAGCGAGAGATTGAGAGGTAACAAGGAGACCTTTCAGTTACCAAGTGAGAATTCCTACTGGGGTGTCTATGGGAAAAAATTGCCGCAACGCTGTTCATCCCCAAGGCGGTAACAAGACATGGCTGTGACACTTGGTTTCTGCACCCATTATGACCACCTGGCTCCTCTTTAAGCAGCTACAACTGTGCACACTCCAACACGCTGTGTAAACATCACAGAGAGAGAAGAGACTGCGAAACCCCTCACATTTTCTACGTTGTTTTAGCCCACTGTCTGCATTTTTAGGAGGCTTCAGATTTCCAGATACTCACGATCTAGAATATGTAAAATAAACAGTTTTTTTGTTGATAAGAAATGTAAAATTTTAGTTTATCCTTCAGGCTTAAGCGAGTAATTCCAACTTCAAGGAAAACTGCGGATCAAGTTCCCCAATGTCCCATGTTTGCATGTATGTAGTAGTACGGAATAGTGCTTTGTATGTGTCTGTAAGACGGTGAAGTCAAGCTATGAAGGTTTAATGTCTGTTGAACCCAGTGGAGGGATTCTCTGAGAAACTGCGGTGGACTGGAGTCTAAGGCTGGGGGAGACTTGCTGTCATCTCAAAGCTGTGGCCCCTTTTTGCTACCCAGCAATGAATTTTATCACCACTTCCCAAAATAAAAAATGAAAATATGTTTTTGTTTAAAAACCTTTAGAAAATTAGAAGGCATTTGAAGGAAACAAGCATAAAAGAATGGAAATTGCTGTAGAGGAAAAGAGAAAGGTGATGGGGACCAAATGGAATGAAGTGTTGAAGTGAGGTCAGAAGTTGCTTTTAGAAAGTTTTTATTTTGAGGATTTGGGTGTATGATTTAAAAAAAAAAAATTTGGCTCCTTTGTAAAGAAATGAAAAGAAGGCAGAAGTATTTAGTAAGTCGTGGCTAGGGATCAGCTATTGTTCTGTCCCCAGACCTTTTGTTTTATTGTAGGAACTTGTCAAGTGTACTTTGAACTCAGCATTGATGTGGCAAAGAAAGTTTGAGCTAGCAGAGAAGGCCACTTCCTCAGAAAATATAATGACTCAGAGGTGACTGAGCAGCAGAAGTGACTCCCAGTGAGGATCAGAGTTACTCAGCGTTATTGTCTGTCTGACTGGGCTAAATCAGTTCCCTGACACCATTTTCAGGGCTCTGCTGGCGGAAGCTCAGGCTGGAGAAGGCTCTGCTGGGGCTGTCAAGGGGAAGAATGGTTTGTGAGGTAATATATACTATACCTGACTGAAAGATAGCAACACGTTCCAGTTTGGGGTATTCTTTTTAAAGCTTGTTGTGTGGTGTCTGCACAGTAATAGCAGAGAAATGAAGAGGCTGTTCCAGGGTCACTTTTCTGGACTTGTTCTGTTTGCATTTACAGTTACTAATTCTGCTTCTCCACGAGACACAAGCATATTAACATGGGCAAGCATAAAAACAGAGAAAAATCATGAATGTAGTTGCGTTCAGTTGGCCTAAATTATGCAGGTTAATTAACATAATTGAAGTTTGCTGGTTTATTGTAGCTAAGGTCCTGGCCAAAATAAGTACAGCATGTAGCACAATTGTAACATACCTTCAAGTAACAGAAAATCAGAGACACTTGTAATTGCTAGTATATCTGGTAAACAATTGAAATAGACTCAATCATTCATTTCTATTTGAACTCCATCTGTAAGAAGCAATGGCAGATTTTCTGGATCAGATATATAAAATGACTGTGATAGCTTTTGTTCAGCCATGAAATGAGACATTTGAACACAGCAGATCACCCAGCATTTTGATAACAAAAAATAATGAAGCAGTAAAATGCTCTTAGTATCCTACTAATTGGTTATAATGGAAGTAAATTACCTTGGTTGAAAATTGCTTAATGGACAACTTAAGATGGGTTTCATTTTTTTGGGAGGTTATTGAGATGTTTATTGTATTGTACAGACAAGACAGTTTTGGTCAAAAACGGTGAAAAAAAAATTGTACATCAGAATCCTTATTAATGTAGCCTTGATGCTGTGTAATAAGATCGTCTGTTTTGAACTTGAAAACCACATTTCCAGCACTGATACAATTCTACGTCTTGGATGACTCTAGGAAAGTAAGCAATTGTCACCTCTAACCTGTTACAACAGAGAGTTTACATTAACTCATTATTGTGAGCCTTCCCGAATGGTCTATGTGTACAACCAATGTTAATGCAAATGCTCCTTAGTAAGAGCTCTGTGCCTCTCTGCGTCAGCTTCCACCATCAGGAGAGCTCAAAGGAAGGAGAATATCCACTGTGAGTCTTTGGAGAGCAGGGAGACTGTCCAATGACCTACTGTCTGGGGAGACTATCTTTCAATCATGTTTGTTTATTGGAAAGATATTTCCAGTAGCCAGCAGCAGGTTCTCTTTTTCAATGAATATAACCAATTTATACTTCCAAAAGGGAGACCAGATACAACTTGCTTTCTACTTTTTAGCCTAAGTCATGATATTGTTTTGGGGCAGGTTCAGGTATGTAGACTACATGCACAGGCTAAACAAAGGAGACAATGAATAGTGCCAAAAGAGCAAGATGAAAGTTCCAGAAAGAAAAAACAGTCTTTTTGAGAGAGGCTTTAGTTTCATTTTGGAACAAGGAAAGGACAAAAATCATCTATGTCCACTATAGGTAGGGAGAGAGAAAGAAATGAATGATTGATACAGTGTGGGAATGAACAAGAATAATTTTAGTCATGTGAGTGATTTTTTTTTTTTCTCTCCTCAAACAGAAAATATTCACTTTTAACTGTCTCAGTTCACACACTAACTACTCTCTTCAGTACTTTCACTTTCTATGGCAGTACTTTCACTGATCATTTCTATAGTTGGATAATCCATATTTCTGTCTGGAGATAAATACCAAATATCTTACAGTGCAGATGGTTGCTGTCCAGATTAAAAGTGGGAAAGCAGTAGTTACGGGATTGTTAATTTTATTTGGTCAGAATTTAGTGACTGGAACAGGCTGCCCAGAGAGGTGGTGGAGTCTCCGACTCTGGAGACATTCCAAACCCGCCTGGACGCCATCCTGCAACCTGCTGTAGGTGAACCTGCTCTGGCAGGGGGGTTGGACCAGATGATCTCCAGAGGTCCCTTCCAGCCCCTGACATTCGGTGATTCTGTGATAAATAATTCTCTGTTTAACTCACTGATTGATATTTTTTATGCTTGAAAAATATTTTGAATTGAAGGATTATATAATGCAGTGTGCATGACTGCTGTGAATCGAGTCTCTATTAAAGGTTTCTACACATACGTCTTCAGTTCCTCTTTAACATAAAAAATATTAAATAAGATCACATTTGGAAAAGTATGAAGTTGTGATATCTTTCAATTAAATGTTCTTGGATTTCTGGTATTGTACTAGGGCTAATTCTACAGTCCCTTGGGGCTGTACAAAAATAACGGCAGCGGGTGTTTCGGCAAGTTCTCAGGGTTAATTCCTGAAATTCAGGTCCTCTTTTTGGAGCTAATTCTTTACACAGCTATGTATCGCGGTTAAGCTACACAGGCTTACTTCCTCCAGTAAAATTCACCTGTACAGGTGAGCCTTGTTGAATATCTTTGGCTTCTGTGTAAACACGAAGCAGTGTAAATCAAACTAGGCTGTAAATATTTTTCATCACTGTTGCAATCTTGTTGCTTCAATACACAAACAGTAAAATACAATTTAGGGGATGCTAGAAACTTAATAAGATTTATTGAAATATTTAACAGTGCAAAGGCCCAATCTTGATATCTTTGTAATGATGTAAATTTCTAAAGCCTAATGTAAGTGTCTGCTAGATGTGTGAGGCCTGGAAATAAATTGTTTTGCATTTACAAAGTCAGAGGAAATATATTTGGCATAAACCGTTCCACAAAAATTTAATACACATCACTGTCTGACAGCTGGTCTATCCTGAGTGTATGAAAGATAATTCCAGTGTTTTTTTTACTGAGCGCTATCATCTTTTTGGATGAAGTCTGCAACATTTAGACACATGAATTATTTCATTTATGTGAATACTTTCATTGAACTCATGCATGTAAATATTTCCAGCATGGAGTCTTGGTCAGTGAAAATTCTTCAGAGAAGTGATTATAATGCCTATTTTTTGGCTCTGTTATAAAAGATATGATAATTTAAGCACATATGAAATACATTTACAAAAACCTCAGTGGCAAATACTCTTTCTAAAATATGTTTTGAGAAAGGATTTATCATTAACTAACCATTAAGCAGAAATCTACAGGAGTGTAAAAACATTGGATTTATGTATGTGGTGAGAGAAAATTTAAGTTTTTCAGATAAGCTTGCCTGTGTAATCATGCTACATATATTTAGGAAAAGAGAGATTTTTTTTTTAACTGACTATGTTTGAAAAGAAATGTATTGTAAAGGTTGTGGGTCAAATAATATCTAGTATCAGTGTTTATAATCTTCACGATTTCAGTTGAATTGTGTATGATAAATCAGGTTTGGGCCACTTGACTAGCAACAATTTGTTGATTTGTTTTACAAAATATTGAATTTAAATCTAGATGTCGTAGTAAAATCTAGTTTAAATCTAGCAAACTTCTACTGAGGTTACAGTCATACCAACTAATTTCAGGCCATGTCAGCCATTGACACAATTTTTTATATAAGGGGATACTTAAAGGAGTAGATTTTGGTCTTTCCATGGATGCATGGGAACACTCAAATATGTTCTGCCATTGGCCAAAATTCTTGGGCCAAATCTTCCATGTTAGTTAAATATACCTGGATAAAGGTATAAAGTCAGATTAGTACTTCATACTGCTGAATAAGTTTCACAAATATAGTAATTGAAATGCATTTGGTTGCCTAGGATTTCCTGCTACAACATCTGTCTTACTGAAATCTTTCCTGGTACAGAGAAAATTACAGATTCAGGTAAGAACACTGTTGGTTTTTTTCTGGAACTGTTGAAGTGTAGGCACTCAGAGATGTGCATCAAGTCCTGTAACTCATATTTTCTAACTGTGCTACGTAAAGGGCTTCAGAAGGCTCTTTCTGTGCCAGGCTGGAGTTCACTCTGCATGCCGTGCTTTATTAAATGCGAGAAGCACACCAGCACTAGAAATGCCTGGCTGATAAGCTGATGCACTTTTTATCTACTTGGAGCCTGACTGACATCTTTGAACACTGTTGTATCTAAACAGCTTGAATATGTGACCTCATTCCTTAAATACCATCACTTGAACAGCTCTTGTTGCTAAAATAAAAGCAGTGTTGATTCTCTGTTGTGAAAACTCCTACAGACCCTCTGACAAGCGCAAACTAAACCACACCTTCTTTTACTATGATAAAAATGATTGCTTATTTGTAGCAATTGCAGTGCACCTGTAGTGGCAATTACAGGGAAGGTATCGCTTGTGGTTTTTATCACATTCACTTTACATTAACCTATGACTGTCACAGAACGCTCTGGCACACGGAATAAGACTAGGAAACAGACCTCAAGGAAAATGATCCCAGAAAGGTAAAGTGGCTGAATAACTGTGTTTTCTTATACTGACAAGCAGCTTATTAACTGCTCCCTAAACTGAGGGAAGATTGGATTTGAGCCAAACTTTCCAGTAAGATAAAAAGAGGCCAGTATCAGTTTTCTCATTTTATGCTGTCTTTTAATGCTTAGAAATAAGCCTTCTGCAACGCAGGCCTATGTCGGTACTTTGTTAAGTATAACTGGGATTTTAAAAAGACAGGGTATGCCCTCCAATCAAACACAACTATGTGTTTCTCTGGAAACAATGTTTGTAAGTTTTTTCCCGAGGGGTGGTATTTGGAAAAGCTGAACTTTTACTGGGAAGCTGAAGCATGGACTGGTTAAAATGATGCTTACAATTTTTGCCTATGAAAATAATTTTTGGGAGAGGACTGATGTGCAAACCTCCTGCAAAGTAAATAAAAAATAAAAAAAAAAATCTTATTTTAGTTAACATGTTTATTGACTATTGTTTGACAGTCTTTTCAGTTAGAGTTTGGTGCTTAAAACAGTATTTTGAAATGTAATTGTGGCTACATATTTGCATACAATTGTTTTGCAGGTGCATTTATGACTATAGATGCCAACTCTCTTACTTGCTGTGTTTTGTCACTATTGGCAGTGTTGAGGCAAGTGCCACTAAGGCCAAAGCGGTCATAGGGCAGAAAGGACGTTCAGGTAACTATTCCATCTTTAACATAATCTTGGCCTCTTCCCGCAAGACCTGGCTATAAATGGTTTTAAATTGTGTTTTATTTTCAGAATATAACCTAATTTTCTTAAAGTAAAAACTTTTAAAATATAAATCCTGCTGTTATGTCTAGTCCAGCAGATACTTTGCTACTAAGGATCGAGACCTGTTAGTTGGTATACAAGTGAATCAGAGTGCTTACAGTTTTATTCGTGGATGTGAGGGTCAAAAGAATAAGGAATTGGTGTTGTCCTTGAATTATGCATTGCTGCAACCATGATCTATCTATTGAAAGTTTTACTGTATTGATATAAAGGTAGATCACGTGGATGGATTTATACTAAATAGCCCTCACTATTTTTAATTTTTTCATCCAGTAATATGAACTGTCATCAGGATCAGTGTATGCTTGTCACCCATTTCTTAAAACTCAGTATTATTTTGGTAAGGGAAGAGCGTGACTGAGAGTGACAACTTTAATTTGTATTTTAAACAATCAGACATAACATTCACATAAAAACAAAGAACTTCAGTGTAACTTTGGACAACAAACCTGCGTTTTTGGAAAAAGAACGGGCAAAAAGACTTCAATACAATCTCTATATGACTTTGGTGATCATTGTAGGTTGGACATTTCTGCAGGAGGAAGGTAGTAGATGCCGTCGAGTTGCTAGTTAGCTGGGCACATTTGTATACCTGCTGGTGGGATAGAGAGGACTCATGTGAGCCTGTGTGGCACTGGGGAAGGTGAGGGAATTGTTGCCTTGGAGAAAGCACTTAGGTCAAGATTCCACAGGGCTTTAAAGGTCAAGAGGAAGCACCTTGAGGCCAATATTGAATGTGGCTGGCAACCAGGGTAACTAAGCTACTAAGGGAGTTATGTGCTTACTCTGTCTGCTGCCAACAAAACTCCTGCCAACATCTTTTTGTAGTAGATGAAGTCTATTAATTCTGCATGCATACACATCAGCAGAAAGGGTCTAACATTACGCTGATCTAAATGGAACAAAACATAGACATGAAGAAGGACAGTTGCATCCAAAAGAAGCGAGGAAGTGTATTGGCAATATTCCCAAAAAGAAAGGAGAAACTTCTCACTCCCATGAAGGCACATTGATTGTGCACTGGACCAGAGATTCCTAGGGTTGAGAAAGTGCAGTATGAGATGTTGTAAACGAAATGCAGAGTTTAAATTGTATCTAGATAACACAGGCGTTTTCTCTGTTCATATTGCATTAATTTGCAGACTTCTTAACACACTGCATACAGAGGAGTCAGGTGCACCGACAATGCACAGAAGTGGCAGATGGAATAGTGGTAATGATTTTTAATTAAATCTTTGTGATACTTGGCATATGAATGAAATTTAAGCTTCCTGATAATTTTATTAGATCCATAAGTGAAAAATTTACAGATTGAAGGAAAGAACTGAAAATAGCGCTGTGAGGAGCTCTATAATGAGCGATTTAATGAAGTAGTTAAATCCACTGTAGAACACAAACAGTTTTTAATTGGAAACATTGGACGGTTTAATCTTTCTATCAAATGTTCAGAGGAAATCAAATACCCCCTTGTATAAAAAGCAGCTGGGACACAGGGAGAATGGCGCTTATATCAGTGCTCTGTAAGAGGTCAATGACAATTTTAATTGATGCTATTTCAGTTCTTGTGGTATGGTGGTAACTAGAATAGAAATATCTGAACTGCTTGTTCTTAGAAATATGTGGACTTTATTCAGGAGAATCTTCAGCTTAGGCTCAAGTACAAAGATGGGATGAAATCTTCAGATATAAGAAAATGGGTGCAGTTAAAGATTGTTTTATGGGTACATCCCATTCCATTAATTTCTGAAAAATACAGGGAGTGGCAACATTCACTTATTTTCAAAGACAGTTAATAATTAAGCCAGGTATCATTAAAAATTATATACAGTTCTAAAAAAAAGATCACAAACAACAATTGCTTTAAAGATTTCTTTTCTTGATTTTTTTAGATTTTGTAGAGCCCTTTTATGGCTTGTTCTTTGTCAGCCTGAAATCACAGCATGGTCCTACTAAATCTGTCTCTTGATTTCTTTGGTGTCAGTGTTGCATCCCAAATAGAAACTGTGTTACGAAAGTAGTGGGAATATGGGCTCAAGTTTGAGCAACAGCAGTAAAAACAAACCCAATCTGGTTTTTCTTTTTTTTTTTTTTTTTTTTTTTTCAAATATACAGAGAAAGATTGCTGTAGGCCATTAGAGACAAGAACAGGAGACAGAATGTAACTCATTTTGGAGGTAGAGTATTTCTAACGTTTATCTGTGAGGAGTCCTCCTGTCGTTCATTTAAAAAGAAAAAGAAAGGAAAGAAAGAAAAAAAGAAAAAAAGAAAAAAATCCAGCTTTTGATCTTTGCTATGAACTGAAGGCTTGTAGCAGGGCATTGGCAAGTATTTTTTACCTTGTGGTACATGGATGCATGAAGAGTGGATGATCTTTTGACTCCTCTGGACAAGACATCGAGAAGGCAGACTTTGGGAGTTGGATGGTCCCAACCACTTACATGTTTCTGTGATGTATGGAGAATTTGGTGTCAGACTTTAGTTGAGAGGGTTATTCTGCACAGAGGTATCTTCTGATACTCTGTTTGCCATGTAGCCCATGTTTTATTTAGTTAATTTTGAACCTCTTAAGCCTAACTGTAGCAAGCCAGATTCTCAGCTAACGCTAATTCCCAACAATGTGTTGATTTCAGTGAAGCAGCCTGAATCTGTACAAGCTGAATATCTAATCCAATAACTCTTTGCATAAGAAGGTTGAATCTGATTTTAGTGACAATTTTTTAAAATACATAATATGAATTCTCTAGTGCCAATTTTTAGCTAGGTTGGTAAAAATTAAGGATCATTTCACTTTTCCCAGAAGCAAATATACATTTACATGATTTCACGCGTTTCCGGGGTTATCTTTTGAAAATAGCATGGTCTACCAATGTCATCAACATGTCAAGCTGCGACAAAATGATGTGGTATTCTTAGAATGAGGTTGTGCTCCTTACACAGCAGAGCTGCATAGAGCTTCCCCTCTGGAGAAACAAGGGGGAGATGATTTCTGCAGGGCTGCTGCATGCCCAGAAAGTGGTCCACGATCCACAGTTCTCAAACTGATGCAGCAGGGTCTCAGATATGTTCTCGTGGTACCTGAGCACTGAGGATTAAATTAATATTGGTAGCTTTATGTTAGAACAATGCCAACTCTTTTTAAGTGTCCTTTTTTCCCCCCTGCTAACTGTGGTTCATGTCTCTTTCCCAAACTCTTGCCAGTTTAGCTCGTGTGTGTTTCTCACTTCATTGCACCAGTCTCAGGGTTTAAAGTGGCTATACTGGAGTCATACTTACTTCCGCTGAAGAAGTGATGAGTTAAATAGCTGCATCTCTTGCACTGTTCATTTCCAAGTTTTAATACCTTTTGATTTTTTTCCCCAGCTCTAGTGTGCTTTCTAGGTTTTTAGGTGGAATCCTTCTAAAATGCTTTAATCACATTAAAGGTTTAATCATAATAAAGGTTTTGCTTGTTACTGTACATTAAATGTCTTTTCAGCTTTTATTTGTGTGTGGGGTTTTTTTGCTTAATAGTCATTTGAGGATGAATTCATAGCCTACAAGAAGTTTAATCCAAGTGGTATACATAAATGCAGAAATTCAAATTTGTTATTATTCATTAAATGAATGCATGGTTGTTTCAAAATATTGTCTAACTTAGGTTAACACCTTCCTATTTTAATATCTTTATATAATTAGAACAAGCAGAATGGAAGGTCAGGCTGTACAGTCAGTACTCATCATACTGAAAACACTGTAACAACTGCCTTTTGATTTATCTTGCACCAGATTTTAGTCCTCTTGCCTTCAGATATCCATAAACAACTGCATTTTACAGTAGTAACACTTAAATGCACTTGCCTGAGAGAAAAACTGGTCATTAGAAATGAGTTTTGAATGAGAAGGGGGAGTAGAAAAGAATATAGGCTTAAATGTATATCTAAAATAACAGAACTGAGTCAAACTATAAATACATTCAGTGCAGCAAGGTAACCTGAAATTAGATTTTTCATTGTTTCTCTGCCTCATCCGTTTTTCTGCTTGTAAGAAGGATTTTATGCCTTTTCCTTTTCTCTGCCTTCATTTCAAACAACAGAACAGAATCCAACTATTAATACATTCAGTGCAGCAAGGTAACCTCAAATTACAACTTTCACTGTTTCTCTGCCTCCTCTATTTTTGTGCTAGTAAAGGGGATTTCTTACGCTTTCCTTTTTATCTTCAACTTTTACCTTTTCTATATATTGGGCTCAAGATTCATTTAGCTCTTTTTCTCCTACCCCTCTCATGTCTGGCCACAGGCCATTCTTTCAAAAACTTAGAGATACAGGTCCTGGTTTGTTCTGCCTATTTTCTTTCTTCTCTGGCTGCTGCCGACTGACACTGCTTGGCTTATCCTCTCATCCGGGCTGCAAAGCACCGGGAACTTGCTCAGCTATCGTTCACAGTTTCTGTGCACAAATTCCCACCTTTCTCATTTGCCATTTGAAACTCTTCCCCACGTAACCATCGCCGACAAGCCCCAAAACCAGCTTCAGTACTGCCTTGCTCTTCCTGAGAAAATGACTTCATTCAGACACATGGACAGGAACCGCCAGCCGTTCTTCATGCTTGCTATATTAGATGGCCATTATTTTTGGAAGAGTACCACACGGCTTATGGCGGTGTCAGAGTTTCTGTGTAGCAGCACTGAGAACGCAAATACCCAACATTATCTCTTGCAGTAATCTTGTGGGTTCCTCATCCAAGTATTGCCAAACCCCAAACCCGCCTATCTTGTCAAATCCCCTGTGATGTTGCCCCAGGTGACATGGCTACAAACATTGCCTACACATATCCCACACATCTCTGTCTTGCCAATACTCAGAAAAGATTTTAAAACAAATCAGTCATGTGCTGACATGAAGCCTGACGTGAAGCAGGATAAATGGAAACTAAATTGTTCTGTATATTGTGCCACTAACTTCATGGGCACGGTGGTTCTTCTAAACTTGCGCAGCATGGGTTACCAGCACCCGGTTCAGCAGCGCTTCCAGCTGACGTGTTTGGCCTGTCGGCGTAGTTGTGAGAAATCTGATTGAAAAAGGAAGAAATAAGCCCATCCTGGCAGGAGGTATTTGTAATATCTATGTACCAGATATGTATCAGGGCTGTGATCAGGATTACGGGTTCGTTGTGTTACGCTCTGCCAATAGGAGATTATGTAGTCTTTGCCTTAGAAGCTCGCAGCTGAGGAGAACTCACAGAAGTGTGTGCAATTAGCTATAATACACAGTGCCCATATATGCTGTCCGTTATATTCTGGTCTGCCTATGTATCTAAATTTAGTATTACGGGATGATATTCTTAGCTCACTGAAGATCAATTTTTTACGCCCTTTTTTTTTCCTCAATGCATGTATATTTTTCCTTGCTTGCTTCTAGATCTGTCTTTCAAATCCAAGCAAATCCAAAACATCTGCAGGAGAAATCAACTAACCAATAATGGTAGGTAGCAAACTGACTACTCTTTTTCCACTGACCTCTTCGGTTTGTTGTTACCTCATTTTTCCAAAACACCCCCACGCAACATGTCTTTCATCCACCTGTTGTATGGTGGCTTGTGAACTGTGTGTAGGAGGAATTGACTTTGTAACATGTCAGTACATTGCATAATGCACAGAGCCTTGGTGTTTGACCAGGGAGCCTAAGCACTCCCTAGGGTAAACACGAAGCTAATTAAACAAAGCCAAACAGCTGGTCAGGCTAGAGACAGTATATTTTGCTTTTTTGGTTCTTATTTTGCATATGCATTTCTAAATACATACATATATATGCCACACACAACTGTGAATGCATAAATACTTAGGCTGAAGGAGTATCTATAATCTGAACTGAAATTTCCAAGCAGAGGGGAGGACGAAATCCCTAACAGTGTGTTTACAAATTACGTATTGGCAGGAATGCAATAAAAAATTAAATGTCATTCAGTTGCCATAAATGATCTAAAATTGAACCAATGTTTCATATACTATGTATTTATGTGGGGGCACCTGATTTTATTGTTATAGCAGTTCAAATAGCACTTGCTATTTCTGAAAAACATAGGAGATTATATCCACTACTATTTTATAGGAATGATATGTTTTTCTGTATTTGGTTGCAGTTAGATGGGTGCTATATGAAGAAGTAATAATTAACCAGTCCTGGGCTGTTTTAGTCTGAGGGAACTGAAATTAATAGTTTTAGATTGTGCCAGTGCTGATCTTTCTATTCTGTGTGTCAGCAGCTGGAGGTCTAGTCCATTTTGGCATCCCTTTTTGTCTGCTCCCAGCTGTCTTTCCTGTTATCCCACAGTGGGATACATAAATTACTTTTACAAGTTCAGCATCCTGGGGCAGTCACAGTAATGGATTTGGGGGAAATTTAAAAAAAAATAAAGAAAAAAAGTGCCAAAGATGAGGGCAGAGAGGTTGAGTATGCAGAGAGTTTGGCTCTACAAGAGTCAGTAACCATCACCCACTTCGCAGGAAAGCCGGGATAGAAGTTTCAGTGAAGTATTACATTTAGTTAGTATAAAATGCACATATATGTTGGCGTCTTACAACCTTTCATTTTGTTATATTCTCAAAGGAACATAAAGGATATTTTGCCTCAAAGAAAGAGTGCAGTACAACTACTGAACATCTATACAAGCTTCAAGCTATAAGAAGGGCTAAACCAGATCAGCTGAGTAGCAATATGATGACAGTGATGATCCGGAGAGGTAAAAGTGGACTGAATTTAAGGATTCCTCTGAGACAAGAGCAGAAGGTAAGCACGGCACTTGCATAGGTGCTGAAGAGAGGCCACGTGAGTGATCAGAGGTACATCTGACCATCACATCAGTTACATGAGCCTGCCAAAGTATGAAGAAACTGCCTGTATATGGTCTGTGATCACACAGCTGTTAAGCAAAATAGAGAATTCTTAGATTTAACTAACAGGAACAAGGAGGCTGTCTTCTTACCATTGAAGGAATTTATTTGAAATGGCAAATCAATAGGCCTGTTGGTTTAATTTAATTGTTTTTTACAAGGATACTTACAAAATACTTTTACAGTGTAAGGAATACAATGTGCTGAAAGAATGAATAAAATTTACATTAATTCAGTCACAGCCTATAAGTATGCACAAAAATCTGAGTGAACAGGAAGTAGGTAAAAATAAAAATTGCAAACAAAGAGAAATGGAGAATGAAATAAGTTTCTGAGGGTAGACACTGCCTGCCATCTTAGTTCATCTATATTACCCATCTTAGTTCGTCTATATTAGCTTCAGGAAGGTTGTAATATCCTTCATCAGAAATATCTGTTCAACATTAAAATAGCATGATGCAAAATTTACAAGAACTCTGTTGAATCAATTTAGTTGGATAAATCTTAATGAGTGCTAGTTCTAAATTCTGATTTTATTTTCTGAGCTTAAAGTGAGCAAGATTTGGCTGAGAAAAAAATATCATATAGCTAGTTACCTCTAAAGGCAAACTGATTTCTTGGTTTGTTTTTTTTTTTTCAATTTACCCAGGCATTTCTGCACTGGATATGGTCAAGTTACCATTATGTCCAGGCTCGTACATTAAAACTTGCACTGTATAGCAACCTGATACTACCTGATGGAATAAAACCAGTTAATCTTAGCTAATAACCTCTGCTGAAGTAGTAGTTTAAGCAGACGTTACATGGTATTCAAATGGTAGTCAAGTAGTCAAGTTTTACTAAAATATGTTCGTTTTTCACAAGTTACAATAAGAAGAGTAAAAATTATATTTGCACTGAAAAAAAATGCATTTGAAAACAGCTTAGAATAAGTGATACCTGCCAAACATCATGTCCTAGAAAGTCTGAAGTACCTTGATTTTCTTTGGGGAATAAAGTAGCCCTTTGTGACTTCTTTTTCATGTGCTGCTTTTTCAAGACTTTTTTCCTCTTATTACTGCTCCTTTTCACAGGATATATCAGAGAGAATTCAGCCTACAAGATTTATTCTCTTTTTTTTTTCCCTGTCCTTGCCAAAACTGTAGCTGCACCAAGGTAGCCGGTGCAGTTCCACTGGCATGACTTACCTAAAATACATCCCTAGCTACAACAGTCAGAAACTAGTTCCCAAACCAGTAAAGCTAGCAAATTCAGGTTTCCTATAGCTTCAAGTCTCACGTTGTTTGCATCTCTGTCCTGGAATATCTTCAGTCGTTCTCACATCTCTCTTATGCTCCTTTTTGGTTTTGCCATCTTGGTAAAAGCCAGACACGCTTGTAAAAACTGCGTGCTAGCTGATGGCTCCCAAGCAGACTGGGTAACAACTGAGTTCTCCTGTCTCCCTCTCCACAGGGGAGCTCGTCAGCTCTCTGTAATTTAGCCAGCTGCTGATTTTTATAAAACTACCAGGAATTTAATAGCCTTCAATCTTCTGCCACTGCCGTAGTTAACTGAAACTATCCAAAGCTGGAGTGTTTTATGCGGG
Source organism: Chionis minor (assembly GCA_013398295.1). Classification (NCBI taxonomy): domain Eukaryota; kingdom Metazoa; phylum Chordata; class Aves; order Charadriiformes; family Chionidae; genus Chionis; species Chionis minor. The sequence continues at coordinate 953,352 of VZSF01006551.1, forward strand.
GAAAGGCGAGGGAGATAAAGGGCTTCAGCGTACGATCAGCTTGATGTGATACTGATAAAGCAGGGTAGGCATATTGAAAATTTTTTTAGCTGTCCTACCTTTGTCTGACCCAGATAAAAGGAAGAGCTCCCTAAACGCTTGTAAGACAGAAGCAGTGGTCACAGTCTTGGTGGTGTCTTCCAAAGCTGCCATACCGTCTGTCTTTGGAAGACAAAAATGCACTGCCACCCCAAAACACCACCATAACTCAAATGAAGGCTCCAGGTGCTGTAGTCTGATAAAAGCAGTTACAAGGGACAAGTTATCAAGCAGTGAGTAAAGTGCTAGAACATGGGCGGCTGGTACTTTTCGAATGTGAGGCATTTAAAATCAGTACTGTTGCTTCCAGTGTAAGCTTTGCTTGCATATTCAAGTTTTATAGTCCCAGTAGCAATGCCACCAACCTTCTCTATAGTAATGGTGCAAATGTTACTACTATCAATCTGTTTACTCCTCAGGCATATTTGGCAGCCAAGAGAATAACCCTGAATGTTGGCTACCAGGTTGTTTCTTTCCTAGGTGGGTAAATATCAATGCATAAAAGGAACAAAAATTGATTTCTAATTTAAATGAAATGCACTTTTCCTTTAAAAAAGCAAACCAATTTAAAGCCCAAATTATTATAGCATTTATGAATTTCTAAGTTTTAAAAAAAGCTATTAAAATAATGTAGATAAAATACCGCAATTTCGGGTAGTTCATTCTTGCTGTTGGACTTGTAAATTCTAGTCACCAAGATTGTAGCATTACTTGCTCTGCATCTGAAATCAGAATGGTATAGCTGCCAGATCAGCTTTTACCACCTTTTACCATCTTCCCCTGAATATGCAGGGAGCGTGTTTTCCTCAATTGGTCTGTTCAGCTAATCCAGCTCAGTCACTTGTACATTTCAAGTTAAAAAATCAGTGGTTGAGCACCCTGATTTAGACAGATGTTAGATATCACGAGCCTGGAACATGCCATCCAAATTCTTTTCCTGCTCTAAAACTGCACCTGTAACTTGTAAAACTGTTCTGTCTGTGCTCTAATTTGTGATGTAATTAATATTTTTTTCCTTTCTTCACTCCCTGGGAATTGAACGTCAAAAATATGTCAGTCCAAATGACCTGAAAGGTACTGGGCATCAATGGACTTTCTTCCCTCCATTGAACCCCCAGACACAGAGAGAACAAACATTACTGGTTTGTTACTTTAATTACAGAGTGTGCCATGTTCACGTAAACCAGAGCAGAACTACAATAAAACCCTAAAAATCAAAAAGCTACATATTAAGGCTGAAATGTTTGAATTTAGACATGTCCATGGGTATAGATTTAGGGATACTGAGATCTAAACTTGATACTGATTTTAAGCATTCTGTTTAAATGAAAAGTAAGAGGGGAGAACATCAATTAGAAAAAGTAATTATGATACTACCTTGATCTGCTTGCATGAGGTATTAATAGAGAATGGATTTTTTGTGTCTAGGTTCAATGAAGCTGATGGTTCTTATGTTCCTTTGGAGCGTAAAGTATTATGGCCAAACTGGTAAGTGAATAATTTAAATGTATTTATTAAAAGTGTGAGGGGCTGAAGAGTAGCAATATTAAACCTAAAGTGGGGAATTACCTGTATTCTAGATAATTTGAAAAATCTTCACCATTCATTCTGATTCCTTAGAAAACTTTAGGAATGCTCACAGAGTGTCTCAGAAGACTTCACAATCTTGTATGTTTAAATTTTCTACGGTGACCTGATGAATTTAGAAAGTGGTATTAAAAGTCATTTAGTGTACATCACTCTGCAATGTTCCCATGGTTTTGTTTTCCTAATATGCTGTTATTAACATGTGAATGGAAACATTTGATTCGATGTTGTTATATTGCATCATTGTAATAATGAAAGGTAAGCTTTTAGTCTTTATTTTCACTTAAGGACTTTTCCGATTGACTGCATGCTCCTTCAAAGTGTCCAACCCTCACCCTCCTGACTGGCAGTGAGGAAAGAACTTAAAGGAAAATATTTATTTTAAATCCACACCGTCTACTTGTTGGGAACTTGTTAGTCCTACAAGTTAAGCAGCCTTCGCTGGAGTCAGTATTTAGATAGGAGGTTATCCAAGAACATAGAAGTGCTACAGGAAATGCTTGAGGTTTTTGCACAGAAGTCTCATCTCTCTTCAGTGTAAACAACGTCTGGGTATGGAAGGACCCCACTGCTTAGGGTCTTAAAAGTCCATAAGATGTAAAATTGATATCGTAACAGTGTATGATCTTTTAAGATCTAATGGTTCTTTGCAAGGGAAAGAGCAGTCACACCAAAATCCAATCAGCGGTGGATTCCCGTACAGTTATAGAAAGGTGAGTTCACCAAGTCATAGTCTCATTTGCTGGAGAGCACTGTGTATTATCAGTTCTTGCTTTGATTCACTTCAAATGCTGGTATATTTTAATGATGAGCAAATATATTCTCGTTCACTGTTGTAACATTGTTTTTTGGTTCCTTTGAATGAAAGCTTAAACAGACCAAGTTGTGGTCTAGGATGAAATTACCTGGATGTAGGAATTTAAAGCTACAGCCAATGGCAACTTTGCATTCGTGACAGTTGGTGTAGTTGAGAGATGTCCTTAAACCACTCTCATTTATGCAGATGGACTTGCTCAGCACCCAGCTGGCTGGCTGAAGGAGGTTTTAAAGAATGTTTTGTGACAGATCTGAATTGGAATATTGTATATTGACATATGTTATTAGGTTATATATGACAGGACACGATTAGGTTATTAGGATATTTACTGTAGAAATAGACTGTTTTGATTTATCAGGATGATGTTGAGGGGATTAGAAAAAAGTGGAAAAATTGGCTCTACCTAAGTCAGCCTATGCGATGTTAAAAACAATTCCAGAATAGGAAGTGCCCAGCACACTAAAGAACATACAAGATTTTAAAAGTGACTGTCAAGAAAAATGTTAATTATTGCAGAGGACCAGGCTGAAAAGCAGGCCCCACAGAAGAATCTGATTGAGCTGAACCTGACTCAGTTACCATCAAGAGACAGTAATCCCTCGGTACTACTGCTTTAACACCTTTCCCTCCATATGCTGAATTTGCATTAATAAACTAAGCAGTGATTTTGTCACAATATCCCATTACTGATCTTAAAAAGAAGTACAGCAAGTGTTCAAATGAAGACAAACCAAAGAAGGCACTGCGGCACAGGCACAATCTGAAAACAAAAGAATTGCAGTTTTATCCTTCCAGAGATAAAGACATGATGCCAGAAACCTGGAGGATTGTACTTTGAGCTTAAAAGGAGGAACAGAAATCCAACTGTCTCTGCAATTATAACTCCATCTTTTTAAAGTACTATCTGAGACCAATTTTTTTTCCCGATTGATCCTGCTGTGAAGTCATAATATTGCATTTGTCTCATCACAATTGTTTTCATAGCCCACGACTGGGGGTCGATCTCTTCTCCCAAGCAACGGGCGATAGGACAAGAGGAAATGGCCTCAAGTTACACCAGGAGAAGTTTAGGTTGGATATTAGGAAACAATTCTTCACAGAAAGGGTTGTCAAATGCTGGAACAGGCTGCCCAGGGAAGTGGTGGAATCACCATCCGTGGAGGTATTTAAAAGACAGGTAGATGTGATGCTGAGGGATGCGGTTTTGGCAGTGTTAGGTTGATGGTTTAGTGGTGGTTTTGGCAGGGTTAGGTTAAGGGTTTAGTGGTGGTTTTGGCAGGGTTAGGTTGATGGTTGGACTCGATGGTCTTAAAGATCCCTTCCAGCCTGGGTGATTTCATGTGTGATATCATATTACTTCTGTGTAAGATCAAACAGATGGTAACAGTGGACAGAAAAAAATCCACTAGTACATAGCCATTGTCAGCACTGCTGTGGAAAATCAGAAACAAACCAACTGGTGCTTCTCTTTCACATGCTGAATGCTTTTCTTCCTAAATTCACTAGATAGAAACACCTCATGGAAACTAAGCTTGTAAATTAGCCTGCTGAATACCTGCAAAGTACTCCTCCTACTTGTTGACAATCTTCATATAAGAACTGTAAAGTATTTTTCTAAGGAGCTAAAAGAAAGGGTGTTTTGCAGTACAGTTTCAGTACTGGAGAGCTGTATTTTTCTCTTGCTTGTTAATTTGACTTGCTCAGGCTATCTGGAACTCCCTTCCTGTTTCCCTCCAAGACCTTTAGTCACTTCCTTTCTCTAAATAAAAACACGCTTTCATTTGTCTTTAACTGATGATGGATTCTCTTACAATCAGACTGATAAAATCAGATGAATTATATATAGATTTTTCCAACTTGTAGATAACCAAAAATCACTGCAGTTAGATATGTTAAAATCAGTTTCAGCACTGTGTCCATACTCAGAATTTTACAAATTTTTAAAAGTACCTTGTTGCCTTCAGGTATATTTTAAAGGAATGTTAAAATTCCATTTTGTTGCTTAACCAAGAGATGCAAAAAGTAGATTGGCTGGTAAAATTATAAAGAATTTATTCAATCAAAGTTTTTTTTATTTGCTATACAAAAAAGTGCAGATTTACAGTATAAAAATAAAACTCTGTTTACTTTCCTGGTATGTAATAAGTGAGTACACAGAAAACCTGAATTTTCCTTTTAGTAAAATATTACAGTTTTGGTTATCTACTGTGAATGGGGTAAAATACCACTGAAGATTACAGACTCCTATCCATTGATAAGGTCATTAAATCTGGCCTGGGGTATTTTGTTTGGGTTTTTTTTCTCTGATAAAAGCCATCACCAGATTGTTACTCATTTCTTAATGCAATTTAGTATACTAAGCTTCTTCAAAAAGCAAAAATGTTCTGAGAATTTACATTACCCACAACTGAGTGCTCTCCCCTGTGTACATTCTCCAAACTCACTAGCTGGTAGAGAAAGAGAAGGAAGCATTATTAAGATTTTCTTTGCACGCACTTACGCTGTGGCAGCTGCTGTAAGACGCCAGGTAAGCGTCTGATAAGTAAAAAGAAGATTGAAGCTGTCAGTTTATATCTTAAATTGTGAATCAAATGAGTTACTGGCTCGGTGAAGTGGAAGTGCTGGTACCAGAGTTAAAGCAAAGATCTTGGGCTGTGACCCTCCATGTCAGGACCCACTGTTTCTACCAGATCAAAAATACCATTCAGGGATAACTGACATGCTTCTAGGTGAAGTTTAAGGTTGATACATAAGCTGACTGAGCTGAACCTCGGGTTAAGTAGCGTAATATAAATTTCAGTAAGGATGATGGGAGCCACTGAGCCTGTTCTGTCTCTATTTATGCATGCATAGTCCACTGGCTGTAACAGAGATGTAACAATAAAAATAGGAATAGAATTTAGCCAGAACTTCCATGGTTTGTATTTAACAATACATTTGAATTTAATCCATCCATCCTGCTGCCACTGTAACGTCCCTTATCTCACTGTAAAAAGGGCTGACTTGAAAATACGGGGATAATTTGTCAGTAGAAGTTACAAAATCTTAGGGGAAAAGAATGGGAAGTCTAAAGACCTCACAGGTTGTTAAGTGCTTATTCACCTGCTGTGAATTTTTTATCTCCATTGGGATAACAGTGTTGCCTTTGCTGTATTTATAAAAATACTTTGCACGTTCCTTCTAGTCATTTCTGGTAGAGACAAGGAATATTGATGTCTTTGTACCCTATGGAAAAAATCGCATCTGGAACTACCTGTGCCCAAACTGAGACTGGATTGGGTGCAGGGAAAGGCTGCTCGGCGGAGCAAAGGAAAGGGTGACAACGGAACTTCTCTACTTCTAGCTTAAGAAAGTAAAGGCTGGTCAAAGTGTATTATTTAAGCACTTTAGAAATTAAAATTCTGAGGAAAGAACAATCTAAATTAAAGGGAAAAGTTGGAAAAAGACATACATTGGCCTTGAGCAAATTAAGAGTGGAAGTTAGAAGGAGGTCTCTAGTTACTTAGAAAACGAGGTATTTTAGAACAGCCTTCCCAATAGAAATAGTAGCAACAACCCACCCCCCACTCAAATATTTGGATTCAAACAGTTCATGCAAAGAAATGGTATGTTTTTGTGAGGCAAGGGAGGACTCAGTGCCGGGACGCCTCTGAGTCCCTCCATTTGGGTGTTGCCACGTTATTTTTCAGAAACCAAATGCTGGAGAAGTAACCCCAGTTTCATGCTAGAGACTCTTCCTTCTGCCGTATGGAATGTAGCTGCCCTCCAGCTACATGGCATGAAGTTAATGGCATGAAGTTCAACCAAGCCAAGTGCAGAGTCCTACACCTGGGACGTGGCAATCCCAGGCATAAATACAGGCTGGGCAGAGAATGGCTGGAGAGCAGCCCTGAGGAGAAGGACTTGGGAGTGCTCATGGATGAGAAGCTCAACATGAGCCGGCAGTGCGCGCTGGCAGCCCAGAAAGCCAACCGTATCCTGGGTTGCATCAAAAGAAGCGTGGCCAGCAGGGCACGGGAGGTGATTCTCCCCCTCTACTCTGCGCTTGTGAGACCCCACCTGGAGTACTGTGTCCAGCTCTGGAGTCCTCAACATAGAAAGGACATGGAACTGTTGGAACAGGTCCAGCGAAGGGCCACTAAGATGATTAGAGGGCTGGAGCACCTCTCCTATGAGGACAGGCTGAGAGAGCTGGGGCTGTTCAGCCTGGAGAAGAGAAGGCTCCGGGGAGACCTGATAGCAGCCTTTCAGTATCTGAAGGGAGCCTACAGGAGAGCTGGAGAGGGACTCTTTGTCAGCAAGTCTAGTGATAGGACAAGGGGTAATGGTTTTAAATTGGAAGAGGGGAGATTTAAATTAGACATTAGGAAGAAGTTCTTTACTGTGAGGGCGGTGGGGCACTGGAACAGGTTACCCAGGGAAGTTGTGGAGGCCCCATCCCTGGAAGTGTTTAAGGCCAGGCTGGATGGGGCTTTGAGCAACCTGCTCTAGTGAGAGGTGTCCCTGCCCATGGCAGGGGGGTTGGAACTGGATGATCTTGAAGGCCCCTTCCAACTCTAACCATTCTATGATTCTATGATTCCACGCCTTGGGATACGCTAAACAGAGCCCACTCGGGAACTCCTCTTGATGCCAGGGCCTCCTCAGTCATTCTGCGCAATGGGACGGCTCGCCTGAATACCCATCTTTGCACACACTGCATCTGACACGGCAGAACAGAAGCCATAGGAGACTCCTTGTTTCTTTTCCCAAAATTCTTGTGCCTCACTGAGCTTGCAGTGTGCTTGCTCTGAACGCTCCCATGAACCGACCTCTTTATGCAGCCACATGTGGGAGAACAAACCATCTGTGGGTTAAAAATCCATAATCATGTTGGAATAGTATTAAATATGGAATTGTCAGTCCCTTTGGTCTTACTGTGGTGGCCATGAGGGTGGAAATTGCATGCAACTATATACACCATTTCAGTTAAATTGTTAACTGGGCTTTGGCCAACGTTGCCTCCTTGGGCAGAAAGCAGGAGCCCACGCCGGAGCCGAGCGCGGGGACAGACGCGGGTTCTTGCTCGGTGGACGAGCTGCCATTTGCTCCCTGCACAAGTTGCCCAATTCGCATCGAAACGTCACGGAGATGGTTGGATCTGCCCGGCGGGCAGTTAAACAAGTTTGGCTCTTCTGAAAACGTCTCCCCTCTGCTTTTTTGTTGGTTTGTGTTTTTTTTTCTTCCCCCCCCAGACACCGCAGGCGTGTTTACATGGCGTGGTGGTTAAAACTTCCATTCCCCGCGGAGGAAGGCGCCGGCCGGCCCCGCTCCGCTCCCCACCCCGGGGGCGAAGATCCGCGCCGACGCCGGAGGAGAAGGAGCCTCATCCCGCTCCGGGCCCTGCAGCGCCTGGGCAGCCTTCGGCGGGATCCAGGGTGAGCGAAGCGGGGTGCGGGGAGGCGTGCGGGGTGGATGTGCGGGGGCCGCCCAGCAGCGCGCCTCCCCGGGGAGCCCCGGCCCCACCCCGCATTCTGCGCGCTGAACTTTACCCGACTTCTCCGGCCCGCGCGCCCCGCCCACACGCTGCATATTCATGAGGCGGCCGCACCCGCCAGCCCCGCGCCTCATTGGCCGCCCCGCCCTCCCCTCCCGCTCCTACTGGCCGTCGCCGCCGTCGCTCAACGGCGGGGCGGGGCGGCCGCGCCCCGCCACCTCCCCCGGCGGTGACTCAACAGGGCGTGGAGTCGGTCCCGCAGCGGCGGCGGCGCAGCCCCAGCCCTCCCCCCGCAGCCGGCAGAGGCACAGCCCCAGCGCCGCGCACTCATTGTTCCACCAGCTCCAGGCACCATGGACGAGCTGGACCAGTCCCCCCTGGTCTCCTCCTCCTCCGGGCCGGCGCGGCCGCAGCAGCCCCAGTTCAACTACCAGTTCGTGCTCGACGACGAGAAGGAGGAAGAGGAGGAGGAAGAGGAGGACGAGGACGAAGACTTCGACGAGCAGCTGGAGGTGATGGAGAGGAAGCCCGCCGCGGCTCCTGCCGCAGCCCTGCAGGAGCGGCCGCCGCAGCTGCTGGACCTCGGCGGCC